>CABHPQ010051902.1:0-25018 GCA_902168405.1 Peromyscus aztecus | reverse complement strand
CAGGACAAAAGAACAGGAGAGGAGGTGAGAGGACAATGGGAAAGGAAAGAATACTGCCAAAGAAGAGAAGAGGGGAAAGAAGCATAGTTGAGAGGAGAGGAGAAGAGAGAGGAACAGGAGAGGAGAGGAGAGAAGAGGAACAGGAAAGGAGAGAGGAGAGGAGAGGAACGGGGAGAGGGAGAGGAGAGGAGAGGAGAAGAGGAGAGGAGAGGAGAGGAGAGGAGAGGAGAGGAGAGGAGAGCAACAAGACAGGGGATGAACAGGACAGGAGAAGAATTGAGAGAAAGGAGATGGAATACAAGAAAATATTGAGAAGAGAGAATGATAATAGAAAGAAATAAAGAAAAAAGAAACCTCAATAGCTCACATATTTACTATGGGAAGCTTCAGATTACCTTGAAAATTTAAATGAAGAGTTGTCTGCTTGTTTATTGGATATTGATGAATAAAGGTGAATAATGTAATCCCAGGAAGAACAGATGGGCTACTAGGACAACAAGTTTCTTAATCATGAATTCATGTCTGGGTTTAAATCACACATGTTTCTCCTGACCTACACTTTTTTGTGTTATAAAGTAGTTACAGGTCCACTAGTTGCAGTATCAGTAGCCCTAAGGATTCAATTATCTAACTCCTCATTAGCAGCAGGTGCAATTGTTTTACCTTCCCAAGGCAATTCAAATCCTTAAGGCACACAAATCACAGAAGCTGAAAGTTCTGTATGGATAAATCTTTGGTACTGAGAGGCCAGGTGAGTATCATACTCTTCCAATTGCATTTCCTCTCACCTCAGATATCTTCATTATTGTATCCTAGGTTCTGATATCTCAGAAGGTGGAAGGATTCACTGGACAAAATTCTCATCTCTCCCCAACTTTGAAATGACTACTACATTAAAAAAAAGTCACGTAAGATCCCAGAGAGACAAGATCTCAGGAGTTTGGATGGTGTTCAGTGCAGAAATCAGGCTAAACAATTCCTTTACCTCAAATTCCCTTCCTTTGTAATTCAAGAGCTATCACAAGAAAAAAGTTTCAGAGAATGCAGTTAGCATTCCTTATGCACTTGTACAGAATTGAGTGCTTTCTTGAAAAACAGAGAAAAGAACTAACCTACAAAAGGCCAGTGGACATCTCCACCTAATCAAATCCTGTACATTTTCCCCAGCATATATCCTAGCAAGAACACTGATCATTTTCTTCATGTGCTTTCTAGACCTAGCCCCAATCCCATCTCAAGTGCCCCAGCCTAGTCTGACCAGCCTCTTCTATGAGCAATCAAGACATGACTTTTCCACCCCCAAACACACAGGCCCCTCACATTCTACATCCAATGCCTTCACCCAGTCGGTTATACATTCACAATAAGGTGTAGACTAGAATACACATTCTGGAAGCCAGCTGAGTTTCCTGTCTGTCAGATTTTCTTCCACTCAAGTCATTTCTAACCTCTAGGTCCAAACACACACACACACACACACACACACACACACACACACACACACATCTTGTCTTCTGATCCAACCTGCTTTGTCCATATCAGACATACAACTAACAAAAGATGTTCACATACTCACATTCCTATGCAAAACTACTGACAATATGAAAAATCAAGCCTGTATATTCTCTCTCAAACCTACCAGCCTTGTAGCAATGTTTGCTACTAAAATGTAGTTGGATAAACATGAGGGCACAAAATGTAAAGGAACACTCATTAACTTTATCAAAGAATTCAAATAATTTAAAGAAGACACAATGAAATAGCTCCAAAAAGTAGAAAACTGAACTAAAGGAGAATTAATGTCTGGGTGATGTTGGACTTGAGAACTGAATTAAATAGAGATATAAACACTAAAGAGGTTGTAAGTTGAAATGATGATGGAATTGAAGAATCCAATAACCTAACTAGAAAACTCAGAGGAAACATTTACAAGTAGAATGGATCATGAACGCATAAGCTAGACTATCAGGACTGGAAGACATAAAAAAGATCTAGAACAAATAAACTTTGTGTTCAATATTGTTCAAATAATATTGAACATAAAATTTATTTTTGAAACACTGGAAAAGAACATGTGAGAAGAAATGTGAGAACCATGAGGAGACAAAACGTTTGAATTATACTGAATCATGGATGAGGGAGAAGAAACCCAAATTAATGGCATAGACTGGGCCTTCAACAAGATCATGGAAGAAAAGCTCCATAAACTAATGCAAAATATACCCACATAGATGCGAGAAACACACAAAACACCAAATACATACGACCATACAACAAAATCCCCAAGGCATATCATACTCATTACAGTAAGTATATAGAACAATGAAAGTGCATTGAAATTTGCAATAGGGAAAAAAGTTACATAAACACAAAATTTCATCACAATAACAGCTAATTTCTCAATAGAAAATTTGAGAGCCAGAAGAACCTGTAATGTGGAATTCCAAGTTCTAAGTGACTTTGACAACCAGCCTAGACTAATATTCCCTATAAAATTATCTGCCATAGTTGAAGAAGAAAGAAAAATTTCCACTCTACAACTCGCCTAAAAATTATGTTTAACATAATAAATGAAAACAAAATACAGGAAGCAATACCTGTGGCTAAAGAGAGAGACACTTTGGAAAGAAAACAAAGCTATAATTATTAGAAGGCAAAATAACACTGAGAGCACAAATAATAACACCAAGAATCAAAAACATAACAACCACAATTATTTCAAACACTTCAGTAATAAACTTTAATATTAATGGCTTCCATTCTCAATTCAAAAAACATGGAGTAACTAAATGGATAAAAATACAAAAATAATCTATTTGTTGTCTTCAAGAAATTCATCTTTTTTAAAGATAAGCATTGCCTTAAAATAAAAGAATGAATAAAAGTACTCCTATCAAATGGGGCCAGGAATAAAGATGTCACTCTCTTAATTTCTGAGAAAATCAACTTCAAACTAAACTAAATAGGAAAGAGAAATAGGAATACTTCATTCTTTCTTTCTTATTTATTTATTTATTTTACATACCAACCCCAGTTTCCCCTCCATCCTTTCCTCCCTGTCCCTCCTTCTGCCTCCCCTCTACTACTCCCTTCCGCTCCTCTTCTGTTTCTACTCAGAAAAGGACAGGCCTTCCATGAATATCAAGACAATATGGCATATCAAGTTACTATAAGAATAAGCACCACACAGTGTACTAAGATTGGGCAAAGCAACCTAATATGAGAAATAGGGTCCCAAAAGCCAGCAAGGGAGTCAGAGACAACCCCCTCTCCCACTCTTAGGAGTCCCACAAAAGATCACACTATACAACTGCCACATATATGTAGACTGCTAGGTCAGTCCCATGCAGGCACCCTGCTTGTTTTCAGTCTCTGTGAGCTCATATGAATCCAGGTTAGTTGATTCTGTAAATTTTCTTATGATGTACTTGACCCCACTGGCTCCTATAATCCTCCCTCCCATCTTCAGCCCAATTCTCTGTGCTTGGCTGTGGGTCTCTACAGCTATTTCCACCAGTTGTTTGATGAAGCTTCTCTGTTGAAGTAGGCACCTATCTTTGAGTATAGCAGAATAACCTTAGGCATCATTACATCGACATTTTTTTTCCTACAGTCATGTTTGAATCTATCCTAAGTCTCTGGGTCATCAAGCCTCTGAGTCCTGGAGCTGCAGGCAGTGTCAGCAAAGGTGGGCTCACTCTCATGGCATGGGTCTCAGACTGGACCACTCATTGGGTGTCCACTCCCACGATCTCTGTGCCACTCTGACCTCACCACATCCCAAATGCAGAATGGACTATAGGTTGATGTCCCAATCCCTCCACTGATTATCTTGCCTGATCACAAGAGATGGCCAGTTCAGGTTACATATTAGCTATTGCTAGGAGTCTTAGCTGTGGTCATCCTCATAGGTTTCTGGGGGTTTTGCTTGCACCAGGTTTCTACCTGACCCTTAAATGACCCCCTTTCCAGTCATCTCTTTCAGTATGCTCCCCCTACCCGATTCCCACCCAGTCCTCCATGTTCCCATTCCTACCTATTCCCAGCCCACTCACAAAAATCTCTTCAATTTCACCTTCTCAGGGACATCTGAGTGTCACACTTGAGCCCTCCTTGTTACCTAACCTCTCTGGATCTGAAGATTGTAGCATGGTTATACTTTAGTTTACAGCTATTACCCACTTATAAGTAAGTACATACTATGTTTGTCTTCTGGGTTTGGGTTACCTCACTTGGGATGACTTTTTCTACTTCCCTCCATTTGTCTACAAATCTCATGATGTCATTGTTTTTAACAGCTGAGTAAAACTCCATTGTGTAAATGTACATTTTATTTTTCCATTCGTCAATTGTGGGACCTCTAGGTTATTTCCAGGTTCTGGCTATTACTAATAAATCTGCTATAAACTTAGTCATTAGGCAAGTGTCCTTGAGGTATAATTGAGAATCCTTTGGTATATGTATAAAAGTGGTATAGCTGGTATGTGAGGTATATCTATTCCGAATTTTATAAGAAACTACCATACTGATTTCCTGTAACTGAAAGTAACTGAAAGCCTTGTGCCCACAGGGCTCCCACAGCCTTGGTCCCTCAGCCGCTCAGACCCAAATGAACACACAGAGGCTTATATTAATTATGAACTTTATGGCCTACTGGCTCAGGCTTCTTACTAGCTAGATCTTACATCTTAAATTAACCCATTTCTATAAATCCATACTTTGGCTCATGGCTTACCGATATCTTTACATTTTGCTTCTCATGGTGGCAGCTGGTAGCCTCTCCTCTGTTCTGCCTTTCTCCTTCCTCCTCTCTAGTTAAAATGTCCCACCTAACCCTATTATTCTGCCTCACCATTGGCCAAACAGCTTTATTTATCAACCAATCAGAACAACATATTTTCACAGCATACAAAGACATTTCCCCATCAATTTCCAAAGTGACTATACAAATTTTCATTCCCACCAGCAGTAGACAAGTGTTTGCCTTGTTTCACATCATCTTGAACATGATCTGACATTTGTGTTTTTGATCTTAGCCATTGTGACAGGTGTAATATGGACTGTCAGAGTAAATTTTTATTTGCATTTTCCTGATGGCTAAGGATGTTGAACATTTCTTTAAATGTTTCCCAGACATCTAAGATTCATGTGTTGAGAATTCTCTGTTTAGGTATGTACCCATTTTTAATTGGATTATTAGATTGTTGGTGTCTAGTTTCTTGAGCTCTTTATATATTTTGGAAATCAGCCCTCTGTCATATGTGGAGTTGATGAAGAACTTTTTCCATTCTGTAGGCTGCCATTTTGTGCTATGACAATGTCCTTCGACTTCTAGAAGCTTTTCAGTTTCTGGAGGTTCCGTTTATTAATTGTCGATCTTAATGCCTGCAATACTAGTGTTCTATTCTGGAAGTTGTCTGCTGTGCCAGTGCATTCAAGGCTTTAACCCACTTTCTGTTCTATCATATTCAGCGCATCTGAATTTATGTTGAAGTCTTTAATCCACGTGGATTTGATTTTTGTGCAGGTTGATAAATACAGATCTATTTGTATTCTTTTACACTCCAATATCTAGTTTTACCAGAACCATTTGTTGAAAATGATTTCTTTTTATTTATTTATTTTTATTAAGAAATTTTCTATTCATTTTACATACTACCACAGATCCCTCTCTCATCCCTCCTCTTACCCAACCCCAGCTTTCTTCCCAAACCCACCCCCCATTCCCACCTCCTGCAATGCAAGGCCTCCCATGGGGAGTCAGCAGAGCCTGGTACATTCAGTTGAGGCAAGTCCAAGGCCCTCCCCCATGCACCAAAGCTGCAAAAGGTGTTTCATCATAGGCACTTGGCTCCAAAAAGCCCTCTCATGCACCAGAGACAGATCATGATCACACAGCCAGGGGGTCCCCCTAAACAGTTCAAGCTAAACAACTGTCTTGCTTATCCAGTCTCAAAGGGGCTCCACAGGTATTGGTCCACAGTTCATGAGTTTCTGTTAGTTTGGCCTGGCCATCTCTGTATGTTTCCTCATCAAGATCTCAATGTCCCTTGCTCATAGAACCCTTCATCTCTCTCATTGATTGGAATTCTAGAGCTCAGCCTGGTGCCGGGCTGTGAATCTCTGCATCTGCTTCCATCAGTTACTGGATGAAGGCTCTATGATGACAGTTAGGGTATTTACCAATCTCATTACCTGAGTAGGGCAGTTCAGGCACCCTCTAGATTATTGCTAGTAGTCAAAGGTGGGGGTCATCCTTGTGGATTCCTGGGAACTTCCCTAGCACCCTGTTTCTCTCTATCTCCACAATGTCTCCACTTATCATGGTATCTCTTTCCTTGCTCTTCCATTCTGTCTCTGTCCCAGCTCAAACCTCCCATTCCCTTATGTTCTCATCCCCCATCTGTTACCCTCCATTGTCCCCTTTCCCCCAGTTTGCTCATGTAGACCTCATCTACTTCTCTTTTGCTTGGTGATCTATGCATCCATCTTAGGATCCTCCTTGTGAGCTGTGGGTTGTAGTCTGGTTATCCTTTGCTTTACATCTAGTAACCACATATTAATGAGTACCTATGATGTTTGTCCTTCTGAGTCCGGGTTACCTCACTCAAGATGAAATTTTCTAGTTCCATCCATTAGCCTGCAAACCTCATGATGTCATTGTTTTTACTGCTGAATAGTACTCCATTGAGTATATGTGCCACATTTTCTTTATCAATTCTTCAGTTGAGGGGCATCTAGGTTGATTCCAGGTTCTGGCTAGTATGAATAATGCTGCTAAGAACACAGTTGAGCATGTGTCCCTGTGGTATGATTTATCATTCCTTGGGTATATGCCCAAGAGTGGTTTAGCTGGGTCTCAAGGAAGATTGATTCCTAATTGTCTGAGAAAACACCATAATAATTTCCAAAGTTGCTCTACCAGTTTGCATTCCCACCAACAGTGGAGGAGTGTTCCCCTTGCTCTACATCCTCTCCAACATAAGCTGGTATCAGTGTTTTTTATTTTAGCCATTCTGACAGGTATAATATGGTATCTCAGAGTTGTTTTGATTTGCATTTCCCTGATGACTAAGGATATTGAGCAATTCCTTAAATGTCTTTTAGCCATTGGAGATTCTTCTGTTGAGAATTCTCTGTTTAGCTCTGTAGCCCATTTTTAATTGGGTTGTTTGCTATTTTGGTGTCTAGTTTCTTGAATTCTTTATATATTTTGGAGATTAGCCCTCTGTCAGATGTGGGGTTGGTGAAGATCTTTTCCCATTCTGTAGGCTGTCATTTTCTCTTATTTACCATGTCCTTTGCCCTACAAAAGCTTCTCAGTTTCAGGAGGTCCCAATTATTAATTGTTGCTCTTAGTGCCTGTGCTACTGGTATTATATTTAGGAAGTAGTTTCCTATGCCATTGTGTTCAAGACTACTTCCTACTTTCACTTCTATCAAGTTCAGTGTAACTGGATTTATGTTGAGGTCTTTGAGCTACTTGGACTTGATTTTTGTACATGGCAATATGTATGGATCTATTTGCAGCCTTCTACACGTTGACATCCAGTAATGCCAGCACCATTTGTTGAAAATGCTTTCTTTTTTCCATTGAGCAGTTTTGGCTTCTTTGTCGAAAATCAGGTGTTCATAGGTGTGCAGGTTAATGTCAGGGTCTTCCATTTGATTCCATTGGTCCCCATGTCAGTTTTTATGCCAATACCAAGCTGTCTTTATTACTATAGCTCTATAGTAGAGCTTAAGATCAGGGATAGTGATGCCTCCAGAGGTGGCTTTATTGTACAAGATTGTTTTAGTTATACTATTGTTTTTTTTCATATAAAGTTAAGTATTATTCCTTCCAGGTCAGTGAAGAATTGTGTTGGGATTATGATGGGGATAGCATTGAATCTGTAGATTGCTTTTGGTAAGATTGCCATTTTTATTATGTTGGTTTTAAGTATTCATGAGCATGGGAGATCTTTCCATTTTCTGATATCCTCTTGGATTTCTTTCTTCAAAACTTAAAGTTCCTGTCATACCGGTCTTTCACTTGCTTAGTTAGAGTTACCCCAAGGTATTTTTTATTATTTGTGGCTATTATAAAGGGTGATGTTTCTCTAATTTTTTTCTCAGGCCATTTAACATTTGTATATAGGAGGGCTACTGATTTTTTTGAGTTAATCTTGTATCCTGCCACATTACTGAAGGAGTTTATTAGCTATAAGAGTTCCCTGGTATAATTTTTGGGGTCATTTATATATGCTACTATATCATCTGCAAATAGTGAAATTTTGAATTCCTCCTTTCCAATTTCTATCCTCTTGATCTCCTTTTGTTGTCTTATTGATCTAGATAGAACTTCTAGTACTATATTGAATAAATAAGGGGAGAGGGGACAGCCTTGTCTTGTTCCTGATCTTAGTGGAATCGCTTTGAGTTTCTCTCCATTTAATTTGATGTTGGCTGTTGGTTTGCTGTAAATTGCCTTTATTATGTTTAGGTATGTTTCTTTTATTCCTGATCTCTCCAGGACCTTTATCATGAAGGGGTGTTGGATTTTCTCAAAGGCTTTTTCAGCATCCAATGAGATGATCATGTGGTTTTTTTCTTTCGGTTTGTTTATATGGTGTATTACATTGACAGATTTTCATATGTTGAACCATCCTTGCATCCCTGGGATGGAGCTTACTTGGTCATGGTGGTTAATTTTTTGATGTATTCTTGGATTCAGTTTGCCGATATTTTATTAAGTTTTTTTGCATCAGTGTTCATGAGGGAGATTGGTCTGTAATTCTTTTTCTTTGTTGCATCTTTGTGTGGTTTGAGTATCAGGGTAACTGTAGCCTCATAAAAAGAGTTTGGTAATGTTCCTTCTGTTTCTATTGTGTGGAACAATTTGAAGAGTATTGCTATTAGGTCTTCTTTGAAAATCTGGTAGAATTCTGTGCAGAAACCATCTGGTCCTAGGGTTTTTTGTTTGGGAAACTTTTAATGACTATTTCTATTTCCTTAGGGGTTATTGGTCTATTTACATTGTTTACTTGGTCTTGATTTAACTTTGGTATGTGGTATGTATCCAGAAAATTGGTATTTATTTTAGATTTTCCAATTTTGTGTAGTACAGGTTTTTGAACTATGACCTGCGGATTCTCTGGATTCTCTTGTTGTCTGTTGTTATGTCTCCCTTTTCATTTCTGATTTTGTTAATTTGGATGTTCTCTCTCTGCCTTTTGGTTAATTTGGATAAGGGCTTGTCTATCTTGTTAATTTTCTCAAAGAACCAGCTCTTTGTTTCATTGATTGTATTGTTCTCTTTGTTTATATTTTATTGATTTTAGCTCTCAATTTGATTATTTCCTGGTGTCTATTCCACTTGGGTGAGTTTGCTTTCTTTTGTTCTAGAGATTTCAGGTGTGCTATAAAGTCGCTAGTGTGAGATTTCTCCATCTTCTTTATGTGGGCATTTAGTGCTGTGAATTTTCCTCTTAGCACCGCTTTCATAGTGTCCCATAAGTTTGAGTATGTTGTACATTTGTTTTCATTGAATTCTAGGAAATCTTTAATTTCTTTATTTCTTCTTTGACTCAATGGTGATTCAGTTGGGCATTATTCAGTTTCCATGAGATTGTATGCTTTCTATAATTTTTGTTGTTGTTGAAATCTAACTTTAAGCCATGGTGATCCAATAAACTCCCGGAAGTCATTCCAGTTTTTTTTTTGTATCTGTTGTGATTTGCTTTGTGATCAAGCATGTGGTTGATTCTAGAGAAGGTTCTATGGAGTGCTGAGAAGAAGATATATTCTTTTGTGTTAGAGTGGAATGTTCTGTAGATATCAATTAAGTCCATTTGAGTCATAATGTCTGTTAGTTCCCTTATTTCTCTGTTAAATGTCTGTCTGGCAGACCTGTCCATTGGTGAGAGTGGGATGTTGAGGTCTCCCAGTACTAGGGTGTGGTGTTTGATGTGCAATTTAAGCTTTAGTAACGTTTCTTTTACTTTTGTGGTTGCCCTTGTATTAGGGCATAAATGTTCAGAATTAAGACTTCATCTTGGTGGATTTTGCCTGTGATGAGTATGTAATGTCCCTCCCAATCTCTTTTGATTGGTTTTAGTTTGAAGTCTATTTTATTAGATAACAGGGTAGCTACACCAGCTTGCTTCTTAAGCCCATTTGATTGGAAAGTCTTTTCCCAGCCTTTTACTCTGAGGTAGTGTCCATCTTTGAAGTTGAGGTGTGTTTCTTGTATGCAGCAGAAGAATGGTATCCATTCATATCCATTCCGTCAGCCTGTTTTTCGCCTTTTTATAGGCGAATTGAGACAGTTGATATTAATGGATATTAATGACTCATGATTGTTAATTCCCGTTATCTTTTGGTGGTAGTGTTATGTGTTTCCATTCTTTAGTATTTGCTGGTGTGGAATTATCTATTGCCTTTGTTTTCATGTGTGTCTAACTTCTTTAGGTTGGATTATTTCTTCTAGTGCTTTCTGTATGGCTGGATTTGTGGATAGGTATTGTTTAAATCTGCTTTTTGTAGATGAGTTTATAAATGGTCTTAATAAATAAAAAATATGGAGCCAGATATAGGGGTGAAAACCTGAGAGAAATAAAGAAATTAAATACTTCCTAGAATTCAATGAAAATGAATGCACAACATATCCAAACAATGGGACACAACAAAAGCATGCACTAAGAGGAAAGTCATAGCACTAAATGCCTGCAAAAAAAATTAGAGAATTCTAACAATGACTTAACAACACACCTGAAAGCTCTAGAAACAAAGGAAGCTATGGTACCTAAGAAGAGTACATAGCAGAAAATAAATAAAATATTGTTAAACAATGCAAAAAATCAGTGAAAGAAAGAGTTGGTTCTTTGAGAAAATCAACAACATAGTCCAACCCTTACCCAAACTAACTAAAAGTTAACAAAATCAGAAATGAAAAGGGGGACATAACAACAGACACCAAGGAAATCCACATAATCATTAGATAATACTTCAAAAAACTGTACTCCTTAATATTGGAAAATCAAAAAGAAATGGACAAATTTCTTGATAGATACCACTTACCAAAGTTAAATCAAGATCAAATCAACAATTTAAATAGACCTATAATACCCAAGGAAATAGGATCAGCCATTAAAATCCCCCCCAAAAAAGCCTAAGCTGGCTTGTTTCAGAGCAGAATTCTCTCAAGCTTTCAAAAAAGAAGTAGTACCAATACCTCTCAAATTATGCCACAAAATAGAAACAGAAGGAACATTTCCAAATTCACTTTATGTTTCCAGAATCACTCTGATATCCAAATCACACAAAGACATAACAAAAGAAGAGAATTGCAGACCAATTTCCCTCACAAATGTTGATAGAAAAATACTCAAAAAATAGTTGCAAACCTTAACCAGGAATATATCAAAAAGATCATCCACCATGATCAAATGAGCTTCATCTCAGAGAAGCAGGGATGGTTCAACATATGACAATCTGTCAGTTTAATTCACTGTATAACCAAGCTAAAAGGAAAAAGAAAATCACATGATCATCTAATTAGATGCTGAAAAAGACTTTGAAAAATTCAACAGTCCTTCAGGATAAAAAAATCTTGGAAAGATCAGGGATACAAGGAGCATAACTAAACATAACAAAGGTGAAATACAGCAAGCAAATAACCAACATTAAATTAAATGGAGAGCAACTCAAAGCAATTCCACTAACAACAGGAATAAGACAAGGCTGTCCACTCTCCCCATATCTTTTCAGTATAGTGCTTGAAGTTCTAGCTAGAGAAATAAGACAACTAAAGGAGATGAAGGGGATATAAATTTGAAAGAAGTCCTTATTCATAGATGATGTGATAGTATGCATAAGTAAGCCCAAAAATTTTACCAGGGAACTCCTACAGTTGATAAACACCTTTAGTGAAGTGGCTGCATGCAAGATTAAATAAAAAAAAAACTAATCAAAAAAACATTTTCCTGGGTCATCACTTAAAAGGATGTTCCCAAATGTCAGATACAGTGTGAGCTGGCAATAGAATATGGCAATGTTTTCCATATGGCTCTTGTAGCACAAATCTTAAAAGGTCTCATAATAAAAAACCCAGACCCGCCGGGCGGTGGTGGCACACGCCTTTAATCCCAGCACTCGGGAGGCAGAGCCAGGCGGATCTCTGTGAGTTCGAGGCCAGCCTGGGCTACCAAGCGAGTCCCAGGAAAGGCGCAAAGCTACACAGAGAAACCCTGTCTCGAAAAACCAAAACCAAAAACAAACAAACAAAAAAAACCCCAGACCCAGATATTGGGGTAAAAGCTGAAAGTTCAGAGAAGCAGAACAGCCAGTCACTAGCTTACCTCTACGAAATTCTCAGCCTCAAGAGAGTGAGTTCTTCTTTCTCATGCCTTATACACCTTTCCATGTCCGCCACATTACTTCCTGGGATTAAAGGCATGTGTCACCACTGCCTCATTCTGTGTCTCTCATGCAGCCTAGTGTGGCCTTGAACTTACAGAGATCCAGACGGATCTCTGCCTCCAGAGTGATAGGATTAAAGGTGTGTGCCACCACTGCCTGAACTCTATGTCTAGTTTAGTGGCTGGCTCTGTCCTCTGATCCCCAGGTAAGCTTTATTGGGGTACACAATATATCACCACAGGTTCTCATTGGCAGACATACATGATACCTCAAACAGGATTAAATGAATACTCATATCAAAGTTTCAGAAAAACACTAAGGCCAGGCGGTAAATGGCAAACTCAGATTCCCTGCAATGAGATCCCTATAGGACATGGCATATTAGATGTCTTAAGCTATGGAAAGCAGTATGCATGAAGTAGAGACTAGCCAAGGTACAGATAACATGCATTGTGATATCTGAAGAGTTGGGGTTGTCTAAATGACACCTAGATGATGCCAACAGACTATAGAGCAACAATGTTTTGTATTTGCCATGAAAGATGCTATTCTAACTCTAACACAGTCTTCTATAGTATCCAACTTATTATGATTTTTTTTAAGCAGTGGAACTTTTGAGAATTTGCAGAGTTGCATAGTAGTAGGTCATTAGTAACAGACCTCTGAAGACTGTACTACCTTCTTCTAACCTCTATTCTCACAGCATTTCCCCTTTTCTGTCTAATTAAAAAGGAAAGTTTTAGCTTTAAAATCGTAAAATAACCTATAGCAAAAAAATTATCAAGCAAGAATTACAGTTACAATATTTAGTCTCTTTATATTTGGCAAAATTAAAGAAAATACTCTATCACCTACACTATTTTTGTGAGTCTAAAATTTTATATCTAATTTATCTTTTATTATAACTAAGGAAAACTATAATTACATCTAGTCTTCAACTCCATCAAAGACCTCAGAAGGATATAATATTACCTGAGTCAACAGGAAGTGCACTGTAATCAACTTCCATAAATCTAGAAATGACAGAGACTTCTGACTGCCTAAACAGTCATCCAATGCTCTTCTGTAATGTTGGGGCATCCATCTTCAGCCTGCATACCTAGAGTGTGTGGCAGATTTCTCAGTGAAGCAGGAAATTTGAAGGACTGTCCTACCTATTTTGGCAAAATTCATCAGTCACTTTTTTCTGTGTCCTAAAGAGTGTCTGGCAGATTCTTTCATGAAGCAGGAAGCCTAAAGGGCTGTCCCAACTTGTTTTGGCAAGATGAGCAGTCATTTTCCTGTGGGTCTTGCATGTTCAATTTATATATCATATTGTCAAGCAGTCCAGGCAAGAGCAGTTCCTTGCCCAAATAGCTAACCTTGCCACATTAGAAGCAAATTCAATAAGGAGCTTCTTTGATGCCCATCATCCTCTTGAAGTAATTGGTGCTACCAGAAGCAGACATGTCTCACTGTCGAGAAAAGTCTAAGTTCTTAAAACATTTTAAATGCTGTATTCTGTAGGTCTTTGAAGTGTTTGAAGATTACCTATCCATTGCAAACATATCTCTACATATCTAGAAAACCTAACTAACATGACCATAAGTTTGACTATTATAGATGACTATTAATTTATATTTCTTAACTATACATTTTATTTTTAAATGAGCTGCATAAACATAATACCTTAAACAAGAGTAGAAATATACATATAGTATGACAAAACTGACCTTAAATTTGCTTCAGTAAACCAAAATCCATATCAATATTAAGTATTTTGAGATTAATAGTTGTTTTTTGAATTAAAGTAGATTCAATAATCTACCTTTTTTCATTATTTCTATACCAAATTCCCCCCTTTTTTAGAAAAAGACTGACAATGACCGTTAACCATTTATAACCAACCACCTTTAAATGAAAACATTCATAAACAATATTTTGGGGATTTGAACATAATTTTCTATGCTATGTCATGCTGATTAGGGGTTCTGGTATTCTTCTGGGATCCTGAGAAAATTTAGAATTATGGTCAAACCCTGACTAGGGTATTTTGTGTGGCTGGTCCATCTCAGCCAACAGCCTCGAAGCTGTCTTGGATGCAGATCTCAGAGAAAACTGTAATTTATTTTTTTTATATTTTTAAATGTGTTGAAATGTTGGATCATCTGGGCTATCTGTTTTTATTTAGTGTCTGGTCCCCTTGTTCTGAAAATATATAAACTTTTAATGGAAACATATATATCTGCCTCAATACAAATATAAACTGTGCATTGTACACAAGCCAGTTAAAGATAATTTTTGTTTTGTGTTTGGGCAGATAAAATATGCATTACATGTCTTATAGTTACTCAAGGTTTATTTTCTCATGTCTGTAGTTAGGACGTCAGGGTGTCTTTCTCAATCAAATATGACTTTTCTTAATCCAGAATGAATAACACATATTTGCAGCATACAAAAGACATCCCATATCAGTAACCCAGAATCACAAATATAGTATGTATTCACCTATAAGAGGATACTAGCTGTTGAGTAAATGATAATCAAGCTGCGGTTCTCCAAACCAGAGAGGTTAGGTAAAGAAGAGACCTATGTGGTAGGGCATATGTATCTTCCTGGGAAGGGGAAATAGATTTTGAAGGTGGACTGTATACAGGTGGTGACAGGAATGGGAGGGGTCAGATGGAGCTGAAGGGATAGAGGAAGAAGGTGTGGGGAATGTCAGCTGGAATTAGGGGTATTTGGGGAACAGTATGGAAACCTAGTGCTTTGGAAACTTCCTGAAATCTATGAGGGTGACCCTCATGAGGACTGTTTGTAATGGAGGATACAGAGTCTTAATTGTCCATCTTTGGTAGCCAGGCAAGGCTTCCACTGTTGGGACTGTATTACTTTTGGTTGACTTTGGCAGAGGAGGTCATGTTTAGATCTTCAAACCCAGGGTGATGCTAGGACAAAAGTTCAACCTCTGAAAACTGACAGGAGCCCCATTGCTGATAACAACTTCCACTCAACTCATTGTAATAGAGAAGGAAAGTTGGTGTGGTCTTGGAGCCTTCACCTGTACATTCTAGTCTCTTTGGTGTGGAAAGAGAAACATGGATACCATCCTAGCCACCAAAACTTAGGGCTACAAGCCAGGCGGTGGTGGCGCATGCCTGTAATCCCAGCACTCGGGAGGTAGAGGCAGGTGGATCTCTGTGAGTGTAGACCAGCCTGGTCTACAGAGGTAGTCCAGGACAGGCTCCAAAGCTACAGAGAAACCCTGTCTTGAAAAACAAAACAAAAACAAAAAAAACAAAAAGAAAACAAAAAAAGCCTTAGGGCTACAGTCTGTCCTGCCTTCAAGATGTGCTGTGGCAATAGTTGCCCAGAACTTATGAGAGTCACCAACCAATGTCTGGTTTGACTAGAGGCAGGCCCACCAAACAAGAGGGAGTCCATGCCATACACTTCATGGATGGCCAGGAACCAGAGACTGGATAGCCCAGGGACCTAGGGTAGAACCAGACATGACTGGCAAAAAAAATCCATTACAAGATTCTTAATGGGAATCTGCTATACTCATAGATCAATACCTTATCCAGTCATCATCAGAGAAAGTTTCTCCAGTAACAGATGGGAGTGGATACAGACTCACAACCACATATGGAGAGAGAGAGAGAGAGAGAGAGAGAGAGAGAGAGAGAGAGAGAGAGAGAGAGTCAAAATTGCAGGTCTCCATCAGGTCCCTCCCATCAGAGATTGGGAACCCAGTGAAAAAGGGAAAGATCATAGGAATCACAGTGGATGGAAGACACCAGGGAAACATGACCCACCGAATCAACTAATTGGGTATCACAGGGGCTCACAGAGACTGAGACTGAAATAAGCATTAGGCCTGCATGGGTCTGCACCAGATACTTGGCATATATGTTTTGGCTGTTACTTTGATGTTCTTGGGAGACTCTTAACAGTGGGAGAGGGTGTACCTTTCACTCTTTTGCCTGCTCTTGAGACTCTTTTTCCTCTTCTTGGGTTACCTTGTCTAGCCTCAATATGAGGGCTTTCACCTTGTCTTATTGTATCTTGTTTTGTCCTGTCTGGTTGTTGTCTCTTAGAGACTGGATCTTTTCTGAAGAGAAAACAGAGTGGGAGTAGATCTGGGGGAGAATAGAGGTTGGGGGAGATACAAAGAGTGGAAGGATTGGAAACTGTGATTGGGATGAAGGGCATGAGAGAAGAGTCTATTTTCAATTTAAAAATTCACACAGATACAAGAAATCCATTTCTTTTAGATTTTTCCAATTCAGTAGATTAAAGGTTTTTTTTTTTACTTATCTTTGTTGTTAGAGATTTTAATATAGTTACATCATTTTCCTTTCCCTTTTTATACTCCTCTCCCATACAACCCTCCTTCCTCTTTCACAAATTCATAAACTATTTTTTCATTAATTGTTCTGTTTTTTATGTTGTATGCTTTCTTTTTGGTTCTTTATCCTGTTAGTTTTGGTCATTTATGTTGTGTGATATTTTGTTTTCTGACAAATAAAGCTTGCCTAGAGATCAGAGGGTGTAGCTAGCCACTAGTTAACCATAGATCCAGGTAGTGGTGGCTCACTCCTTTAATCCTAGCACTTGGGAGGCTCACACCTTTAATCCCAGCATTTGGGAAGTTCAAGCCTTTGATCCCAGCACTTGGGAGGCTCATGTCTTTAATCCCAGCACAATCTAGAGGTAGAGACAGGAAAATAAAATGGGTGGAGGTAGGAACTCGTCGATTTGGCCTGAGGATCTGAAGAGGTAAGAAGTCACTAGTAGCTGCTCCTTTGCTTCTCTGATCTTTTAGGTTATTGCCCCAATATTTGACTCGTGGTTTTTATTGATAAGACTAATTAGGATTTCACTTCATATGGCACCCCAACTTGGGGCAAGAATTTCAACACTGAAAAGACTTTAAAAAGGATAGTAAACACACAAAAATGGAGTAACTGCTTTTTCTTGGGTAGTTCTGTTGGCTAGAATCAAGAAGAGGTGCAGCCCCTTTAAGAGATGGTATCCTGACTCAGTGCTAGCAGCAAAAATTCTACAGCTCTTTTAAGAGGCTCTGATCCCAAACACTTAAATGGGATTTATGCACAGTGGTTGGCATTCTACTCAATGGCAGCATAAACACAGAAGCTCCCCAGAGTTAGGGAGGTAAATATGGCTCTTGCCAATGCCTCCACCATAAACCTGAGATCTTAGAGAACTAGACAGAGCAGACATGGATGTCCCATCCATGTCATTTAGCAGTTTAAAGGCTCATGTAGTCAGAAAAAGAGATAGGCAATAAAGACAGATTCAGATGGGGAAAAGAATACTCTAAACACTTTGCAGTTTGTTTGAAAAGTGTGTGTAGGCTTGGGAGAAAGAAGAGAAAGGGTATAAGCAGTCATAAATTTTAAAAAATGATTTAAAAGTAATAGTAAAGTCCTTAAAAAGGAAATAAAGTAATAAAAAATACGATAAGCAATGTAAAGATGGAAAATACACAGTCTGGATTCTATATTTTACTGTGTTGTCTTTGGATTTTTTGACTATTAATGGGAAAATGATAAATACTAAGATTCATTTGATTGTGAAAGCTACTAAATTAAACCAACCTATATATTTTAGAAATATCTTTTTTATTTAAAAAATTTATTCATTTTATATACCAACCACAGATCCCCCTCTCATCCCTCCTCCTGCTCCCCCTTTGCCTAATCCCCCCCTTGACCCACCCCTCATCCCCTCCTCCAAAAGGGTAAGTTCTCCCATGGCAGGACAGTAAAGCCTGATACATTCAATTGAGGCAGGGCCCAGCCTCTCCCCCGTGCATCAAGGGTGAGCAAGGTGTCTGGCCATAGGTAATGAAATCCAAAAAGCCAGCTCATGCACCAGGGTTTGATCTTGAGCACACTGCCAGGGTCTCCTCAAACAGACCCAGCTATTCAACTGTCTCCCATATGCAGAGGGTCTAGTCCAGTCACATGCAGGTTCCACAGCTGTCCATCTAAAGTTCATGAGTTCCTTGACTTCAAAATTTAAGTCAACAGATATGTTACTTTGTGAAAGAGGTTCTGCTTTTATTTCCACAGGAAATGAGAGGCTCTGGATTCATTCTGGGTTAAGAAAAATCAGGTTTGCTAGAAGAAGACCCCCTGAAAAATCTCTGATGAGATTGGATGGTCCAGCATTTCAGAGCAGCTCTGTTGTCGTTTCCATTGCGTTCTACATCCAGAATGGCTGCAAGGCTTCTGGCTGAGATGATACAACCTCACAGAATTCCCCAGTCAGGGCTTGACCGTAATCATAAATTTTTTCAGGATATCTCAAAGATTACCTGTACCCCTAATCAACAGAGAGTAGTCTAGAGAACTCTGCTCACATTCCCAAAAAAATGGGTCAAGGATATTTATTATCATTTAAAGGAGGTTGGGTACAAGTTGTTATTGGTAATGGTCAAGAAGAAAGCTGAACAAAGGAAATTAGATTCAGGGGATCTCATGGTAAAAAGAAAAGGGGGGGATATAGAAATGTGGTAATGCCAGTTAGGATAGAAAATGAATTAGGTACAACACTCTGAACTCACCAAGATAGGATAGATAATTGAGTATTTTCTCTGAATTTGTCAAATGCAAATGGACTAGACATTATAAATGTAATTATTGTATATATATATATTTATATATAGTTATTGCACTTATTGTATATAGTTTTCCTATGTTAGCTAAAACCTTTGCTTTTTATTTAGACAGAAAGAGGGAAATGTTGTGTGATAATTTGTTTGTGTTCTGGAAAATAAAGCTTGCCTGGAGATCAGAGGGTGGAATTAGCCACTAGTTAACCATAGAGCCAGGCAGGGATGGCTCACGCTTTTAATCCCAGCACTTGGGAGGCTCATGCCTTTAATCCCAGCACAGTCACAAGGTGGAGAAAGAATATAAGGTGCTTGGAGACAGGTTCTTGGGCCCTTTCAGTCTGAGGATCCAGAGCAGTAAGAAGTCACTAGTAGCTGTTCCTTTTGTTCTCTGATCTTTCAGGTTATTACTCTGATATTTGACTCCTTGTTTTTATTGATAAGACTAATTAGGATCACGTTTCATTTTAATTCTTTCTTTTGATTAGTTAGATCAAAAGTCTGTCAATCTAGTTTATTTTCTCAAAGAACCAGTGCTAAAATACCTGAATTTTTTATGCCTTTTTCTGTGTTTCTATTTCATTCATCTCTCATCTAATTATTTCTTGCTGTCCAATGGATTTGAATTTGGTTTAATCTTATTTTTCCAGATCTTTGTGTTAATAACAGAGTCATTTATTCATGATTAATATTTTAATTTTAATTTTTATGTGTTAAAATAAAACAAAACTATATCATTTTCTCCTTCCTTTTCTCTCCAAGTCCTTCAAAATTCCCTCCCCCAATTACTTTCATGTCCTTCACTCTCACACATATATATGTGTGTGTATGTGTGTGTATAGATATATATGAATATATATATACATATCTATATCATACAAAACCTGCTAAGTCTATTTTTGTTATTTGTATATATATGCTTTCATGGCTGTCTACTTTGTATTGGAATACTAATCATGGGGCTTATCCTTGAGAGAGGGTAATTCTCCCTCTCTCAGCAGTCTCAGCCTGTAATTCTGTGTCCAGTGATGTGATGCCAATAGATTCCCCCTCTTCTGTGATAGCATGTCCACTAATGTTGGCATCATTTTGGTCTTGTTTATGCAAACATTTCTAGAAAAGACTGTTTCACAGCAGAAATTTTGCTATCCTGAGTCTTATAAATTTCTGTTTTCTCTTCCAAACATATCTCCAGATCACAGATATGTGAACTGTGATCCATTGGGGTTCAACTCCTCATGATCCACTAATTTCTGAATTATGTCCAGTTATAATCTTTTATAATAGTTTCTGTTTACTGTAAAGAGACACATTTGAGTGGAGGTGGTGTAGCTACAACAATTTTTAAATATAAGATTTGAGAGTAGTTAGAATTTATGCTGATCTAGAAAAATGGTGGTAGTATATTTAATGATCCATGGATCTTTAATGATCCATGACCTCATTAGCTCTGGTAAGATGGCTAGTTCAATTGGACAGCTGTTGGTTAGCACCAACTTTTAGTGCTGCTTACGGTGCCATTACTAATACCATGCCATGCTGGTCCTTGCTGAGAGTCACCACAAATACGTAAATGAGAAGATACTTCATTGATGAAATGGCATTACAGTTTATAGATGGAGAACTTGACAAAATGTGCAATGGAACAAAATTAATTTTGTATGTATATTTGCTCAAATGAAAACAAAGAAATAAAAATGAATCTAGAGACAAGACTCAGTAGGTAAAGGCACTGATTGTCAAGCCTCAAAACCAGGAGGGGTACTGGCTCAGCCTAGAACCCATCCCTAGGCACCAGCCACTCTGGGGAAGACCTGCCCAACGTGGCCCCAGGTTCTGGCCACTGGGCAGGTTCCCTTCTAGCCCTACCAGGAACGATCCCCTTCTCCAAGACCCCCGGCAGACCCTGCAATCTCCACCCCCTGCCCCCACGCCATCCGTCTGAGACCCCAGTGACTTCCTGAGACTTGGAGACCGGCCTCCAGCTCCCATCCTGCCCCTGGACTTCCCTTCTGGACAAGAGCTCCCATCTTGCCCTGGAGTTCCCATTTGGACAAGAGAGCGCCCATCTGAACAAGAGAGAGAGACTTCCTGAATCTGTCAGCTCTGTCTGGACCAAGTATGCAGATAAGACTAAGAACGACCACAAGGAGATGGGCAGACGACAAGGCAGAAGTACATACAACAAAATGAAGAGCAATATAGCATCATCAGAACCTAGCCCTCCTCCAACACCTAGACCTGAACATCAAAAACTGAAAGAAGCAGAAGAAAACAGCATTATGAATAACATCATGAAGAAGGTAGAGGTTTATATAGAGGAAAAGACAAAAAAATGGGAAGAACGCTATAAAAAATTAGAGGAAAGGACAATTAAAGTAGAAGAAAACAATAAAGCACTGAAAGAAAACCATGCAAAAGCAATGAAACAAATGAAGAAAACAGTCCAAGACCTGAAAAGGGAAATAGAAAAAATGAAGAAGACACAAACAGAGGGAATGCTGGAAATAGAAAATCTGAGTAAACGATTGGGAACTTCAGATGCAAGTATAACCAACAGAATGCAAGAGATGGAAGAGAGGATCTCTGGCGTTGAAGATACGGTAGAAGAAATAGATTCATCAGTCAAAGAAAACACAAAGGCAACAAAGTCATGAACCAAAATGTCCAAGAAATTTGGGACACCATGAAAAGACCAAACCTATGAATAATAGGGATAGAAGAAGGAGAAGAATACCAACTCAAAGGTACTGAAAATATATTCAACAAGATCATTGAAGAAAACTTTCCCAACTTAAAGAAGGAAATGCCTATGAAGATACAAGAAGCCTATAGAACACCAAACAGACTAGACCCCTAAAAAAAGTTCCCTCACCATATAATAATTAAACAACTAAACATACAGAATAAAGAAAGAATATTAAGGGCAGCTAAGGAAAAAGGTCAAGTGACTTATAAAGGCAAACCCATCAGAATAACACCCGATTTCTCAATGGAGACTTTGAAAGCCAGAAGGTCCTGGACAGAGGTAATGCAGACACTAAGAGACCATGGATGCCAGCCTAGACTAATATACCCAGCAAACTTCCAATCATCATAGACGGAGTGAACAAGACATTCCAAGACAAAGCCAGATTTAAACAATACTTATCCACAAACCCAGCCCTACAGAAAGCACTAGAAGGAAAATTCCAACCCAAGGAAGTCAGATACACCCTCAAAAACACAGGCAATAGATAACCCCACAGCAGTAAACCCCAAAGAAAAGAAGTACACACACACTACCACCAAAAAATAACAGGAATGAACAATCACTGGTCATTAATATCTCTTAATATCAATGGACTTAATTCACCTATAAAAAGACACAGGCTTACAGAATGGATATGAAAGCAGGACACATCTTTCTGCTGCATACAAGAAACACATCTCAAACTCAAAGATAGACACTACCTAAGAATAAAAGGCTGGGAAAAGACTTTCCAATCAAACGGTCTTAAGAAACAAGCGGGTGTAGCCATCCTGATATCCAGCAAAATAGACTTCAAACTAAAATCAATCAAAAGAGATCAAGAAGGGCGTTACATACTCATCACAGGAAAGATCCACCAAGATGAAGTTTCAATTCTGAACATTTATGCCCCAAACACAAGGGCACCCACATATGTAAAAGAAACATCACTAAAGCTTAAACCACATATAAAACCCCACACATTAATAGTGGGAGACTTCAACACCCCACTTTCACCACTGCACATATCTCCCAAATTGAAACTTAACAGAGAAATAAAGGGCTTAACTGATGTCATGACTCAAATGGACTTAATCGATATCTACAGAACATCCCATCCTAACAAAAAAGACTATACCTTCTTCTCAGCACCCCATGGAACCTTCTCTAAAATCGACCACATACTTGGCCACAAAGCAAATCTCAACAGATACAAAACAATTGGTATAACCCCCTGTGTACTATCAGATCACCATGGTTTAAAGTTATATTTCAACAACAACAAAAACTACAGAAAACTGAATAATGCTCAACTGAATCACCAATGGGTTAAGGAAGAAATAAAGAATGAAATTAAAGACTTCCTAGAGATCAACGAAAATGAAGATACCACGTAACCAAACTTATGGGACACTATGAAAGCAGTGCTAAGAGGGAAATTCATAGCATTAAATGACCACATAAAGAAGCTGGAGAAATCTCACACTAGCAACTTAACAGAACACCTGAAAGCTCTAGAACAAGAAGAAGCAAAGTCTCCCAGGAAGAATAGATGCCAGGAAATTATCAAAGTGAGAGCTGAAATCAATAAAATAGAAACAAAGAGAACAATACAAAAAATCAATGAAAAAAAGAGTTGGTTCTTTGAGAAAATCAACAAAATAGATAAGCCCTTATCCAAACTAACCAAAAGACAGAGAGAGAGCATCCAAATCAACAAAATCAGAAATGAAAAGGGGGACATAACAACAGACATTGAGGAAATCCAGAGAATCATCAGGTCATACTTCAAAAACCTCTACTCCACAAAACTGGAAAATCTAAAAGAAATCGATAATTTTCTAGATAGGTACCACATACATCAGTTAAATCAAGACCAGATAAACTATTTAAATAGTCCAATAATCCCTAACGAAATAGAAACAGTCATTAAAAGTCTCGCAACCAAAAAAAAAAAACCCAGGACCAGATGGTTTCAGTGCAGAATTCTACCAGATCTTCAAAGAAGAATTAATACCAATACTCTCTAAATTGTTCCACACAATAGAAACAGAAGGAACATTACCAAACTCCTTCTATGAGGCTACAATTACCTTGATTCCTAAACCAAACAAGGATACAACAAAGAAAGAGAACTACAGACCAATCTCTCTCATGAACATTGATGCAAAAATACTCAATAAAATACTGGCAAACAGACTCCAAGAACACATCAAAACAATTATACACCATCATCAAGTAGGCTTCATCCCAGGGATGGTTCAACATAGGAAAGTCTGTCAATGTAATACACCATATAAACAAACTCAAAGAAAAAAAACCACATGATCATCTCACTAGATGCAGAAAAGGCATTTGACAGAATCCAACACCCCTTCATGATAAAGGTCTTGGAGCGATCAGGAATACAGGGAACATACCTAAACATAATAAAGGCAATTTACAGCAAGCCAACAGCCAACATCAAATTAAATGGAGAGAAACTCAAAGCAATTCCACTAAAATCAGGAACGAGGCAAGGCTGTCCGCTCTCCCCATACTTATTCAATATAATACTTGAAGTTCTAGCTAGAGCAATAACACAACATAAGGAGATTAAGGGGATACAAATTGGAATGGAAGAAGTCAAGCTTTCCCTATTTGTAGATGACATGATAGTATACTTGAGTGACCCCAAAGATTCAACCAAGGAACTGATACAGCTTATAAACACCTTCAGTAACATAGCAGGATACAAGATCACCTCAAAAAAATCAGTAGCCCTCCTATATACAACTGACAAACAGGCTGAGAAGGAAATCAGAGATACATCACCCTTTACAATAGCCACAAATGACATAAAATACCTTGGGGTAACACTAACCAAGCAAGTGAAGGACCTATATGACAAGAACTTCAAGTCCCTGAAAAAAGAAATTGAAGAAGATGTCAGAAAATGGAAAGATCTCCCATGCTCATGGATAGGCAGGACTAACATAGTAAAAATGGCAATTTTACCAAAAGCTATCTACAGATTCAATGCAATCCCCATCAAAATACCAACACAATTCTTCACAGACCTGGAAAGAATAATACTCAACTTCATATGGAAAAACAAAAAACCCAGGATAGCCAAAAGAATCCTGTACAATAAAACAACTTCTGGAGGCATCACGATCCCTGACTTCAAGCTCTACTATAGAGCTACAGTAATAAAAACAGCTTGGTACTGGCATAAAAACCGACTTGTGGACCAATGGAATCGAATTGAAGACCCTGACGTT
>CABHPQ010051898.1:0-43786 GCA_902168405.1 Peromyscus aztecus | reverse complement strand
GTGTGTGTGTGTGTGTGTGTGTGTGTGTGTGTGTGTGTGTGTGTGTGTTCGTGTTCCTAAATATAAAAGTACAACGTGCTCAGTATGTGTAATGTTACTTGTATGTATGTTTTCCAGGCTGACAATTTGGTGTTGGATAACCAATTTGTGTGTTTTTCCCTGTAGAATATTATTTCTCCCACTCTCATCATTCCTTAGTTGCCTGTAGTTCTTTGTATAAGGTTGAGGCTTCCAGGGCTTTTTGTCATCCATATTAGCATGCATATTGTTGTTGTCCTTGTTCAGCTCATGTTCAGGCAGTCATGTTGGTGAGACTTAAGGGGTGTATCTTCCGACATTCCTAGTAGGCATAATCTCATAACAAATTCCCTAATCTTCTGTCTCTTACAATCTTTCTGCCCCTTCTTCTGCAGTGTTGCCTGAACCTTTGCTACAGGAGTTGTTTTGTAGATGTATTTGGACTAGATTACACAACTCTGTGTTTGATTGGTTGCTGTTTTATGTAATGGTCTTTGTTCCAAACAAAGTTCTTAGGCTTTGAATTTTGTAGTTTGTAAGTGTGGAATAAAATGAATTTTTTTCTTTTTTTGATAGGTGCCCTCGGAATGTCCAATAGAGACAGCTACTTTTATGCTGCAATTGTTGCTGTTGTTGCTGTTCATGTGGTTCTGGCCCTGTTTGTCTATGTGGCCTGGAATGAAGGCTCACGACAGTGGCGTGAAGGCAAACAGGATTAAAGTGAACATCACCTTTTGATAGCATGAAATTTATTTTTTGAATATGTTAAGTACTTCTGGGATATAAATAAATACATTTTGTTTGAATAAAATTGAAAGAACATGTTAAAATCAGTCTTAAGGAGTCAGTCGCATTTGGCTAAATTTTGACCCTTCCAATAATGTGGTCACTTTGAACTTTGAATCTTCATTTTCAAATGAAAATTTGGTAAAGTTAAGTAGGTACCAAAATTGTAGGCGGTGTAGTTAATCTAAATGTCACTGAGGAAGGATAACTCTCACATTCCATTATTTAATGGGGAAAGTTGCTGAAATCACACCCATTCAAACAAAGGATTTAGGATTACTGAGGCAAATAATTGACTTACTGTCAGTATTGTGATTATCCTACTAACATTGTGCCGCATTTTTCTTTGAAATTAGGCTTCAATTGCAAAGTTTATCAAAATCCCATTTAGTGTGTAATCCTACTTTAAAATAGATAGTATATGATAGAATGCCAAACCGGGTGACAGTGGCGCACGCCTTTAATCCCAGCACTCAGGAGGCAGAGGCAGGCAGATCTCTGAATTTGAAGCCAGCCTGGTCTACAGAGCAAGATCCAGGACAGGCACCAAAACTACACTGAGAAACCCTGTCTCGGAACCCCCCCCCCAAAAAAAAAAGAATGCCAATATGTTCCGTTTTCACACACTGAGAGTGTATACAGTCTTGAAAACATCACATTTCTTCAGAGGTATTCTTGGAGGTTTTTGTTTGTTTGTTTGTTTTTTTATCAGAGCTAAGTTACATCCTATATTTATAGATAGTCCTTCAAGTCTTTTTTGATGAGAACACCCCAGCGCCAGAAAAGCCCTGTTACCTTGCTTTAGTACCTTCAGTCTATGGTCAGATAAACCACTTGGTACTGTGTATATGCAATCTAAAAATGCTATCCCCCAAATATTTATTTCTTATTAAAAGTTCATAATATATTTTCTGTAAAACACTGGAAAAATACAATAGAAAGAAAATAAAAATTGGCCCATAATGTTACTATCTGCAGATCATCAGTAGTTTAGTTCACAACCCCTGTGCAGTATTGAAAGATGTTTCTTAATGCTGGTTCCATACATACTACAATCTTGGTTTAAGTTTAGATCTTGCCACCCTCACCAAAGAGCTGTTTGCAGTTTTTCAGATACATGATAAATTGCCCATTGTCTTACAAATCACATTCTATCTTTAGTCTTCTAAAATTCACATTTCAATGTTTTTAACAAAAAATTTTGAGATGAAAACTCAGTATAAATACTGTATAGTATGTGCATATATCAAAACATTACATGGCACCCCATAAGCATGTGTGCTTTTTGTTTTTATGTATCAGTTAAATTTAATTGTAAAAATGAAGAAAGTTCAAATACCTGTTAATGATATCCTAATATAATGAATGGTCCCTGTCTAAATGTT
Organism: Peromyscus aztecus; assembly: GCA_902168405.1. Taxonomy (NCBI): domain Eukaryota; kingdom Metazoa; phylum Chordata; class Mammalia; order Rodentia; family Cricetidae; genus Peromyscus; species Peromyscus aztecus. The sequence goes on along the minus strand of CABHPQ010051898.1, from coordinate 41,597 downwards.
TGCCATTATTGATTTGTTTGCTGTTATTTTATGTTGTGGAACTAGACTAGAAGAATAGAGAGGTGATTAGACATAAAGGTAAGTGTGTTATATTATTGTTGCGATAAACATGTTAACTGTTGTATGTAGTTTGTATTTAAAAGTGAGTATTCTAAATGTAAGGGTCTTTATTTTGTAAAGACTGCAATTCTTAGTATTACAATAGTTGAGTCTCAGAAATTTGTGCTAGATTTCTAGATGGTTCCCTTATGAGGTGGCCTATTGTATTTAGAATGTCCACTCAGTTTATTTTTATATAATGCTGAGGTTTTTTCCTTGTACTTTAGGGATCTTGTACTGTTTGTAAAGTACACTGTTGGTTTATTTTATTTGATTTCAAACATTGCTAACTAAGTAATGGTATAGGTCTTTTAAAATACTTTAGCCAGGGATACATGTAAATACATTTAATTTTCCCTTGGGAATAAAGTACAATGTGTTCAAACACTAAAATCAAATATTCACATCGATACTTAAAATTAATTACAGAATAGATTTGTTTTCGAAGCTGTTAATTGTTTCCAAGGATTTTGACTGCTCATGAGTTTGCTTCTGTTAGCTATGTTAATGAATGTGGTATTCGACAAATAGACATGTTTTCAAGGTATCTAACTAGTTTCCTCTTGCACAAAGTACATATTTCATGTGTTAGAAGAAAAGCTACAGTTGAACTGTTAAGTGTTTTCCGGCAGGAATATGTTCACTGATGTTCAAAACCTGATTGTAACAGTAATCTCATTAGGGAATATAACTTGAAGTTTCAGTGCAAGCTACTGATTTTACTCTATTTTCTGTAACAATGCCTTCCTCACCTTCTGATTTGCCTCCTAAAGAATCTTTTCTCCCAGTACTGAAAAGATGGAAGTCTGCTGTAAGATGCATCTGGTATCAATAATTCTCCAAATGTCTGCCATTTCACATATTACATTAGCATTCTGGTTTGTAATGATAGTAAAGAATTTGAAACCGGCTATTCAAAATAACTGGATGTTTCATGGGGATCTAAGAGTAATTATAATAACTTGAAAGTTTACATCAGAAAAGTTATACGGAGCCAGCTGTGGTGGCATATGCCTATACTTCTAGTATTTGGTAAGCAGGTACAGGAGGATCAAGAGTTCAAGACCACCCTGGGGCTGCACAAGACCCTGTCTCAAAACAACAAGACCTTACAAAAACAAAAAATTGGCTTTATTAAAAGAAGCAACCAATGGGCTTGTATTTATTTTCATATAAATCTTATGTAGACAGGACATTCAAACAGGTCAGTAAAAGTATTTAGACAAGTAAGATGCACCCAACGAAGGCTAAAACTAAAGTTACATGAAAGGATTGAAGTCGTGTTTTACTTATATCTACTATATCTCCAGACAGTTTCATATTTAGTGCCTAGGCATAGCAATTTTTTTAGACTTGTTAGGCCCATTTGATAATTAGTTCAATGATGGCACAGTATTTGTCACTTGTCTTAGGTCAATGGCAGGTTGCTTTACTCTCAAGTGTTCTGTCATTCACTAGGAAAATACACAACCATTTAGATTCTACTCCTAGCTTTTAAGTTCATTTTCACCAGAGTTGTTCTCGAGTGCCCTCTAATAGCTTCACAAAAGTTAATTGCTATGTGTGCTTGAAGTATCATTTCTTTTTAAGATGTTCTGTAAGTCATATTGTCAGTTATACAATCTAGTCTTCCTTCCACGTTTGGTGAAATCTCACTGAACAGGAATAATAGCAATAGCTAACAACATCTGCACAGCACCTTACAGTTTGCAAAGAACGTTCACATATTCTTGTCTTGAGTTTTGCGTAGTGAACATGTTACAGAGATGTCCCTTGATGTCAATGCTGAGTGTTAGAATTTTCAGTCACCAGTGTCACTGGCCATGCTATGGCCGCTGACTGGGGTGGGGGTGGGGGTGCCAATGTGCTGTTTGTAAAGCTTGTGTCATCACAATGGGGCCTGCATTTCTTAGCCACTTGCATCAGACTGACTTGTTAAGTGATGCTTTTTTAGTCTTTACCTGAATGGGTTTTGTATTCAGTATATTGTACCCTGTAGTTTGTATTAATTTACGACTTGTCATTAAAAAAAGTATCTGTAATGTTATTGTGCTGTGTCCTCATTCAGTGGATATTGTTTTATTGACCCCTGGTTTTAAAATGTGTTTGTGTGCTTCTGTTTAGAATGTAGAATATATGCAGAGTTCAGTTTTTAAGTGTGTGTTTGCTTCTGTGTTTGCCATACAGTATAAGAATAGAGCTGTCAAGGATAAGGTTTACTATATCACATGTAAGTAGAATGGAGATGTTGGGGTGGAGTACTGAGGTGGGTGGATTGATTATATTCCAATTTAAGTGAGCCAGTTAGAATTGATGTGGGAGTAGGTTAAAGAGAACTTGCCGCAGCCGGGTGTGCAGGTACACACTTACAATCTCAGCACTTGAGAGGTGAAGGAGGATGTTCCAAGTTCAGCCTGAGATGCATAGGAAGTGTGAAGCTACCCTGTGCTACATGAGATGCTGTTTCAAACACAAATTATCTTGTAAGTTTTGTGAGTAAATGGATTTCAAATGTCATTAAAGGAATAAGGTTGAAAAGTATTTGAGACTAATTAAGAGAAGAGAAATTCCTGGGGACCTTTTGCATCACAACACATACACATGACTAATTTCCTGCAACTTGTTTATTGCACTGGCTCCAGCTCCTTTTGGTGTTCCTGGGGACTCCAACTTCAAAAGTACAGGTAATGAGATGTCCAGGAAGCTCAGGACACAAGTAATAATAGCACTATAGAAACCAAAAAGTCCTGCTTCTATGGTGACTGGAACCAGACTGTAGAATGTAATTAAAAACTACCAATTGTGCAAATGTAACCCAGACCTTTAACTCCAAACCTCTGAGGGTGCAGCCTGAAAATCAAGGACAGGTTAATGGGCCCTCATGTGCCTCCTGATAGAACCTGCTAGGAGAGTTTTACAGTTTTTTTTTTTTTTATCTAAATGTGAGTTTTTAAATGCTAGACTCGAAGACATTTGTTTAAAATATGACCATGCTTTACAGTAATTATTTGTGTTGATTGGTGTGATGACTCTGCACTAAGAAATAGGAAGATTCTAGTACAATCTCCTTGTGCTAAATTTTGTCAGTTGTGACTCAGGAAGCGGACCAAATGGTTGGAGTAGGGTCATCAAGTTCTTTCTCCTATCTGTACCTGTGGGTCTCTGTTCCTGGGACTCTGTACTTAGCTCGGAAGCCCTATAGCATCCCCATTTTCTATCCCCTCCCCTTTCTATCACCACTGCATCTGCATATCTTTGCACATCTCAAGTCTCTTATGTAAAATGGCGGAGTATTTGCATAGAACGTACACACATCCTTTTGTATGCTTTGTCACCTGTAGATTGTTTATAATGCCTAATACAATGCAAATTCTATATAAATAGTTGCCATATGGTGTTGTTTCTATATTGTATAGGAAGCAATGCAAAAAAATCTATTCATTATCAGTACAGTTATAATTTTCCAATAATTTCTATCAGTGGCTGATCAAATCCATAGACAGGGAACCCACATTTATGAAGGGCTGAGTATATTTCTGTGGCTTCTAGTTAGAAACACAGTCCTCTTCCTCCACTCCTCTCCTAGTCCCCTTGAGCCAACTAAAATAAAAAAAATGAGTATATTATTAAATAGGGAAAAATTAGTAGAAAGCTCAATAAATGAAATAAGCAAAAAAGTTAGACCAGCACTTTCAAATGAGTTGGCCAAGGGGTTTGATAGAACCTCCACCTGTAGTTGACAGGATTCTAATATGGCCAAGATTCCCACTCTCTTCTCCACTCTGATCACTGGTAGGAGTCATAAATGGGATGGGACAGTAACTATTCCATATGTATTTGGGCTTCTGTGGCTGCTGTAACAAAGCACCACTCAGTGGGTTCAACAACTGCAAAGCCAGGCTCATGGCACACTCCTATGATCCCAGTGCTCAGGAGGTCAAGTCAGGAGGACCAGAAGCTCAAGTTCATCCTGGGTTACATGGCAAGTTCAAGGACATCCTAAGATATATGAGACCCAGAGTGATAGAGACAGATAAATAGAGATAGAGACAGAGACAGAGACAGAGACAGACCGAGACACAGAGACACATACACAGAGAGACAGAAAGATGGGACAATTATATTTCCTCACAATGCTAGAGGTCAGAATTATGAGATCAAGGTGTGGGTAGGGTTGATTTTCCCTGGAGCCTCTCTTCTTGGCTTGCAGATGTTTATTGTTTTTTCCTGTCCTCAAATGATCTGTGTAAATTTGTCTTAATCCCATTTTATGAGAATCCCTGTCATATTTTGCTGGGACACTCCCTAAATAATCTGAGGTGAATATGAGAAGTGCTCAACTGGGCATTCATTTACAGCCAATGGACAAAGAAAGCTCCAAGCCAGGAAATATGGGTAGACTGTAAAAGCTGGAATCCTATTGGTTCATTTTTCTGCATAGGTCACAAGTTTCTCAAAACACCAATGACAATGACACAATGATGTGCTTCAGACAAGTTGAGAGGTAGCTTCAAGTCCTCAACAGACTTGTTCCCATTTCCGGTGTCTGCCTGGGTCCTGAAATTGACCATACATGCAGACAATATGTCAGCCAAATTTTGCTCCCACTCTGTGCTTAGTACCCAGCTCTGGCGGTGGCACAGAACAGATATCAAATGCATGGAAAAAGTAAGCAAATGCCATTCTCCCTATATCCCTTTAGTGAATTCTTTCTCTCTTTCATTAATATGTGCTTTCTGGATTTTTAATATTATTTTATTAAATTCATTTTACATACCAACCACAGATCCCCCTTTCTTCCCTCCTTCTGTCCCCCAGTCTTCCCCCCCAACCCACCCCCATCCACTCCTCAGAGAGGGTAAGACCTCCCATGGGGAGTCAACAAGGTCTGGCACATCAAGTTGAGGCAGGACCAAGTCTCTCCCCACTGCATCAAGGCTGAGCAAGGCATCCCATCATGGGAAATGGGCTCCAAAAAGCCAGTTTATGCACCTGGGACAGATTCTGGTCCCACTGCCAGGGGGCCCCACAGACAGACCAGGCCACGCAGCTGTCACCCACATTCAGAGGGTCTAGTTCAGTCCCCTGCAGGTTCCCCAGCTGTCCATCCAGAGTTCATGAGTTCCCACTTCTTGAGCCACTGAAGGAGCTGATCCTGTCTTGTATGAAATGAATGGTGAAGTGATTTCTATCCTTACCTACAACACAATAGTTCCTAGAAAATGCTCATTCTTTGTAGTTGATTTCATTTGAACACACTGTTCTTCAAAGCTCTGCCTTGGGAGAGTGAAAGGCATGACAGCAGGAACATGACAGCTGGTTACATTATATCCACAGGCAGGAAGTAGGGAGACATGAGCCCTAGTGTTCAACTCTCGCTTCTACTCACGCTCACCTTTTGACTGTGTACCCAGGCCACATTTAGGTGGTTCCTTACTCCTCAGGGAAGCCTTGTTGAAAGGTCCTTACAGTCAAGTTGACAGTGAATATATAATAACCACAATAAATAATGGTTTCTATCATTTGCTTTCCTCATTAGCACTAAAAAAGCTTTCCTCCTGGTTATAGCCTTTGTGTAACTTTATGATGATAGCTTATAACATGACCATAGTCCATTGAAAAGACTTAAACTTCTAAAAATCTACATATTTATTACATATTATTATTATGTGTGTACACATGGGTGCACCCATGTACACCACAATGCACATGTGAATGTCAGGATACAACTTGAAGGAGTCAGTTCTCTCTACCATGTGAATTCTAGGGATCAAAATCAGGTTATTTTAAAAATTATGTACTGGTATCTTGTGGTTGTTTTCATTTGCAATTCCCTGATGACACATGGAGTGGAGCATATTTCCATATAATTATTTCAACCTGTGCATCTTATTTCATTTTAATGCACATTAGTATCTACTGTTTTTTATTTTAACACACTTTAGTATCTATGTGTGACACATGTGTATGTGGGCATGCATACACGTGCATGTGTGTGGAAACCAGATGGTTCTTCAGGAGCCATCCACTGTTTTTGAGAGATAGTTTCTTATTGATCCTGGGGTATGCTGGTCACACTAGTCTGGCTATCCAGCAAGACCTATCTCTCTTCCTGTCTTCTCCCAACATTCCCCAGTACTAAATTATAGGCAGGTGCCACCACAGCAGCTTTTTATGCATGTGGTGTAGATAGAGCTCAGTCTCTCATGCTTGTGCCGCAACTTCACAGGCTGAGTTATATTATTACCCATGATTACAACATATCTTAATCATTTCATAATCCTGACAAAGTTGTCACATTTTCAAAAAGTCACCTTGTTTGTTTTTTCTATTGCTTCTTATTTTTAAGAGCAGGTAAAATGTTTTGTGAACTCTAAAAGTAAAATGAAATATTTGAATAAAAAAGGTGAACTTGGCTCTGGTCCCACCTTCCCTTCAAGTAAGTGATTGTCTAAAGAATTCATGTCTTTTCAGAATCTCTGTGAGTTCTGTAAAGTAAAAGGATGATTTTAAAAGTTTTTGTGGCTTTGGTTTCTTTTGCTTTTGTATTCTGCATCAGCTACTAGAGTGGTCATGCCAACATTCAGGCATCTGAGCCTTTGGATGCCTCGTGATACATTTATCTTGAAAAATTTTCCATATTTCATGTCCAGGTTGAAATGAAGGGCTGTGAAAGAGGCTGATACCTAGCAACCAGATCTCTTAAAATAACTCATTGAATTGTGTTTGCAGAAAGTATCAGAGGAGAGAGTATAGACAGCAAAAAAGGTAACCACGTTTCCTTGTTAATTTCATTTGGTGACTCACTCTGTCATGAAAAGATGGCATTGATCAAATTGTGACCTTTTCTTCTATCTTCTATCATTAAAATAATGCCAGTAAAAGGGCAGTGACTCACCACAAAAACAGATTCTTTTTCAGAAAATTATCAAAACACTGTCACGAAAAGCTTGGGCAAAGGGTCTTTTGACTCACTTTACCTGGTGAGCAAGCAGCATCCTTTGCCCAGCTCATTAAGTGCCTCTTCTATAATATGTGCTGTGGATTCAGTCTAGCCTGTTATTTTGTTGATTAGTTCTTGTTTTGAGCAGTAATTCAGGCATTGAATGCACAAGGTAATTTTCCACTGAATCAGTTGCTAGTCATCATTGCCTCCATAATTCTAAGGGGCTTAGGAGGCTATTTTTACATTGTGAAATAGTTCTCATATGTAGTTTATGGATCTGGAGTCTTACATATGCATATATATTGATATTAGCTCTCCATTTCTGTAAGTGGATACTTGAAGTGATTGGAATGTTGAAATTATTGTTTCCCAATTACTAATAAGCACATCACTAAAAAGAGAAGCCTTGGAGTTTGGGTCTTAAAAATAAGGCCTATCAATTATGCAGTTTGCTTATTATCTCAATCTGGCCTGCTCCTATTAAATTATATACCAAGGCAACATTTAATAAGAAAAATAATCAAAACTTGTGCTTAGTTTAAGCTGTATTTCTTCAGTTTGTCACATTCTAGGAGGTATCAGACCACAATGCTTATACTTCCTCTATGAAATAAATGTTATATCAATACAACTTGGAGAAAATTTATGTTCAATAAGTTTTAAACCATAATGCTATGTGTTCATGAAAACATGATGAATATACACAGCTGGAAGTGACAATCTCAAGATCATCTGGTATCAATCTTCATTGTACAGACGTTAAAGCTAGAAGTGAGAAGGGGGGAACAACATGTTGTTGGTGGTCTCATACCAGCTCATGAAAATGCCAAGACAATAACGCACTCCAGTTCTCAAATTACTTCTCTTGCTAGTTTAGCCTTTTACACCAGAATGTGTAGAGATGATAGGATAAGTTTGGGAGAATGTTAACCTCATCTGGGAAAAAATGTACAAAGGGTCCTGATGGATAAGCCCTTGGCTTAACGGAGGATATTTGAAGATACTTTAAAAACGATCCTCTATTGAGCCCTTAGTCTTCAGTAACCAAGATGTTTTCACCTTTGTGTGGGGTCTGTAGGATTCTTCCAAAATAGACAGGAGAAATTTCATGTTCTAACTTTATGGGTATCTTAAAACTTATTGGATATAAGTCTTTTAATCCATTTTATGGACAATAATACCACAATATGTTGATATGTAAATTAATTTTGAAAAGGAATATAAACATTTTTGTGTGACTATTGGGATAGATACTTCTGGAGGCTAATGAGTCAGTTACTCAGTTTTAATTTTGTTGGAGGTTACATTACCTCTAGGCTGCTTCTGCTTCTTTTTAAAAATTCATTTATAGCAATGGTTCCCAACCTTCCTAATGCTGCGACCCTTTAATACAGTTCCTTATGTTGTGCTGACTCCAACCATAAAATTATTTCTGTTGCTACTTCATACCTGTAATTTTGCTACTGCTATGAATTGTAATGTAAATCTCTTTTGGAGATAGAGGTTTGCTAATGGGGTCGTGACCCACAGGTTGAGAACTACTGATTTATGAACTTTCTTCCCTCTAAAAGTTTCATTAGATGGAGGCTGCCTGAACTAAAGGTAAATAACCATGTTTCAGAATAGTTTGAAGTGAACACTTAGAGCAATACAATAATTCCTTGACTCATCTAATGAAAGCAAAGCTTCAGAGGCTATAAATAGCAACACTTACTGGTTTCAAATCTCCATGGGGAGAAGTCTGTGCAATTGGATTCCGTCAGTGTCACCTCAGACTGTGTAATTTTTGAGTTCATTTTCCTGGGAGCTGATGCTGTGGAAATGGGACTTTATATTTCTATATGGATGTTAATATATCAAGTATTTAGCAAGTACAGTCTAAGTCCTCAAATGCTTGGGAAGCAGAAAAACATGAAAGGCAAGGTAAAGGAACACAGAGGCTCCCATACTGAAGATGGTAAATGGCATGTAAGAGGGATACTCCGAGAGATGTTAAGTGATGTGTAGACAAGGGTCAGTTCTGTATATGGCACACAGAAGTCAATTCCTTTAGGGTGAAGGGCTTCATATGGTAATGGATAATGAAGATGGGTGCCTTTCATGTAAATTCAAAACACATAAAATAATAGAGTGTATTATTTAGAGTTACATGAATGAATGGCATGGAAGAATCTAGAGTGTGAAGGAGACTAGCTATCAAAAGCAAGTTTTGCAAAAACCTTAAAAAGTATTTTATTAGCAATGTATTAACTATACATAACGAGGATTTACATATGTGCGTAGGATATATTTTGATCATGCTTGCCTCCTTTAAGTCCCCACTTCATCTCTCATTCCTGATGACCCACTTCCTCTTCCCAACTAGCCCCCCGTCCACTTTCTTTTTTGGTGACTCACTGAGTTTCATTAGAGTTGCTTACAGTTTGGATAAGGGGTTATTTACATAAATATTGGCACATTATCAGTGGCTTCACCATTGAGGAAAATCTCTCCTTTCTTCAGCAACTGTTAACTGTTCATAGACACTCAGGGAAGGCTAGGCTTTGTGAGACTCTTTCCACCTACATCTCCATGACACGATGTCAATGGCCCCAGACCTGTACAGGTCAAGTTTAGTAAAATAGCATGCCTTTGGCAGCTAGTATTGAGGACTCATGTATGACTGAATTACTGTTTATAATTTTTGGCATGTTTAAAATATTTCCAACAATTTTTCAGTAGAAAGATAAAAGAAAAAGTCTCTAGTGTCAGTTAGTATATGTAAAAGAACATGATCTATGAATGGTCAAGGAAAAGTGTTGATCATTCATTCATTCATTTTTTTTTACATTTTAAATGGACTATAACACCTGAACTGTCTACTCTCTGTAACTGTAGGAAGGTTTTCTGACTGCTTCCTGTCAGTGAACAGAAGAGCCTGGAGAGAAGTGGTAGTTCCAAGCAGAATGTACCACTGAGACAAGTATTCAACCCTTTAGGAGAGTCCTGTTTAAATCTTACTGGTCACAGAATGGTCACAAGGTCCTGGGGCTGGCAGAAGTGGTTTTTTTTTGAGGCTATGCCTTGGCTTAGGAGACTTCATTTGAGAAATAGTTTTGACACTGTTTGGGGGGAGAAGGATGATTAGAGCCCCTGGGTGGACACAGAAACTGCATCATCTGTTGGTAGCCCCATTGTGCACAGAATGATGAATGGCTTTTTCCTGGGATTAGAAAGGGAGCCACCCTGTAAGTGTAGGGAAAACTGAGACTGTGGGGACACAGGGGCATAGTCACATCAGGGAAAGCAAGCCCAAGAATTTATCAGACACACCAGAACAAGGAAATGGTACAAATCCCTCACCTGACACCCATAATGGGATGTACACCTCATAATGCAATGGTATGGCTCCATATCTACCTATCCTCTGATACTTGATGTGTGCATCAAGAACTGAGGACTCCTGGACTGGGCTTGGTCACCCATTGTTGACATAGCTACTTGAATGTCTGCCTTTGCACCTGTTCCCTGTCTGCACCTGGATCTGACATGCTCTTTCCTGTTCATGACCCATTTTCTGCTCTGAACAGTTTGGCCTTTTGCTCTGCAGCTGGAAGAGTTTCCCTCTCCAACCCTGACTCTAGCAGCTTCAGCAGCAACTCCCTCCAGGCACTGGTTTTGGTTCATCAACACAACTCTCATATTCCAGTTCCTAAACCCCATTGTACTCTGCTGCAGTCTCTTTAACTTGTAATCATTCTGTAAGTCATATATATATATATATATATATATATATATATGCATATAGAGATAGCACACCATCAGCAGTCAAGGCAAGGGCATGTTTTTTGCCCAGTGGCTAATGTGCCACAAAGAAAGTAAACTCCATAAGTAGTTTCTTCAATGCCCATCATCTTCTCTGAAGTAGATTGATGCTGCCAGGAGCAGACATGCCTCATTGTCATAAACAAAAAAAATCCATGTTAGTAAAACATCTTAAATGCCATAGTCCATGGATCTTTGAAGTGTTTGAAGATGACCTGTCTATCTAAAATATATCTGTTTGACCTTGAAAACATACCTAATTTGACTACAAGTTCAATTGTAATGACTAACTACTAACTTGCATTTCTTTATATCCTAATTAGTTGGTAATAATAACTTTCAAGGACTAGTAATTTGCACTACATTTTTAAGTGAATTGTATAGGTACAATATCTTGAACAAGATTAGAAATGTATGTACAGTATTTTCTCACAAAATCAATCTCAAATTTGTATCAATATATATATAATTTGTATACAATATGCAAAAATCCAATCCAATATAAAATATTTAAAACTAGTAGTTTGCTTTTTAAAAGTAGATTCAATAATCTATCTTTTTATCTATCATATCCATACTCTCTCTTTTTTCTTTTCAGAGTAGATTCAATTATCTACCCTTTATCTATCATTTCTGTATCTTTTTTAAGAGTAGATTCAATCTACTTTTTGTCTTATCATATCTATGTTCTCTTTTTTTCTTTTCAAAGTAGATTCAATAATCTACATTTTATCTTATATCTATATACTCTTTTTTCTTTTTCTTTTTTTTTCAAACATGAACCCTAAATCTAATCTCCTTTGTTTAGCCTTTTTCCTGACCATTAACAATTACAACTTGTAACCAACCATCTTAAACAATGACAGTTATCCATAACCCACTGGACGACCAAAAACCACCCACCCTACCTCTTGGGAATATGGATATTATGTTCTTAAATTTACTTCCTGCTGTCTCAGGGGAAGGCATCTTCAGGGAATCCTGAAAAGAAAAATTTTGGGTTAATTGTCTAGTCCTGGGAGAGGTAGCTGTATCATTTGTCCAGTCTCTGCATAATGGGAAAGTGCAGGGCTTCTCTCAAGTTCTTGTTTGAGTAGTCTGTCAGGCTGGATCATCTCAGCTAGCCATCTTCAAATTGTCCTGAGAAGTTTTCCAAAGCCGATCTTTGGGTGTTGTTTGTCATCTTAGTGGTATTACCATTGTCCATGTGGAGTCATCATTGTGGAGTCCCATCATCTTTTTGGCGACTTCAAAGTTGCTGTTATGTGTGATCATGGTTCACTGCAGAAAATCGTTTTCTTGGGACATTTTTTTCTGGATGATTTGTTCTTTTCCTTCAGATGTCTCATTTATCCAGTGTTCTTCAGATTCCTTAGCTGGATGCCTTCATTCTCCTTTTTTAGGTGACCTTGTTTACCACATTTGAAACATCTGACATTACTATTTTTCTTCAAACCTCTGGAAATCACCTTTCCTATCTAAGCATCATCATGGTCATGAGATTCAATATTCATTGTTTCTAGGATCCATTCCTCCAAAGGTGTTGATCTTGTTTTTAACAGCCTAATTACTCTTTTGCATTGTGCATTAGCATTTTCCAAAGTCATAGATTCAATTGTTATCTGTCTAGCTTCTGAAGTGGGCATCATTCTATTTACTGCTGGTCAGTCTTTATAAGAAATCCATGAAGGTTTCTTTTGGGCCCTGTAACTTTTGAAAATGACTCAATTTTCTTTCGCACTTCTTCAATTCTGTCTCAAGCATTCAAGGCTTTCGTTCGGCATAAAGCCTGGGTGTGGTCATCATATAGAGATTGCCTTTCTACATTAGCATAATCTCCCTCTCCAAGAAGTTGATCTTGGGAGATTTCCATACCTCTAGCCCATCTTCATTGTTCAATGGTCTTAGCTTCATCCTTCCACCAGGTCCTCCATTGGAACTGGGGACCAGCTTCTAAGATAGCTTTAACCAAATCTCTCCAGTCTTGAGGGATAATTCTATTACAAGTTGACCATGAGTTTAAAATCTGCTTCACAAATGGGGAATGCATACCATAGGACACTATAGCTTCTTTGAATCTCCTTAAATCTAACATTAGCACAGAAGTCCAGTCAGCTCTTACACAGCCTTGAGCATTTGGCAGTTCCTGTAAGGTTACTGGATAGATTAAAGTTGGCTGTTTGAAAGCCTTAGGCTGTTTCTCTATAACTGTATAATGCAATGCTGAGATTGGTTCACCTTTAAATTCCTCTGTCTGGGTCTGAAGTTCTCTATGATCTGTTTTAACAAGTTTTTCTAAAATTTTTATCTTGGCACTCATATTACCAACTTTTTAAATGATAAAACAAAAATGATCAAACATAATATTTATAATTGACATTACATAAATCTGATCTACATTAATTATCCTCTCATTTAATTGTTCCGTTTTCAGTCCTTCAATAGTATTATCAAACAGAGAGCAAATTTCCTCCATTGTGAAAATGTTTCCCATTTTTTAATGTAGGAAAAAACCTCTCTCTTAACTAATTTCTCCCTTTAAGAAATCCCAATTGACTCACCAAATCTGCTGACAATGATGATTCAGATGACGGTGTGGCAGCAGTCCAAGGTGGGGGCCCAGAGAAAGCCAAAGGGAAGAAACTAGAGAGCCAACTGTTTGTACAAAGGAACGTGCAAAAGCAGCTAATTCTTTGGTGTTTGGAGCCTGGGCCTGGGCTACAGAATGGCTGCAACAGAAACATAGCCAGCGGGTTAGTGACTCCAGCCCACATTGGGTGAAGACTCAGGCTGCGTGCCGCTTGGGTGTGACCCAGGGGCTTCAAGGCCACAGGCAAACTGCTTTTTTTGTGTGTGAGTTCATGCCCCACAAATTGGATGCTAGATGTTGTTCAAACCTTAGATGGCCTTTTAATAAAATACCCAGAGCCAAATATTGGGTTGAAAGCTGAAAGAAAGATCAGAGAAGCAGAACAGCCAGCCATTAGTTCTTACCTCTTTGAAATCCTCAGCTTAAAGAGAGAGAGTTCCTGTTTCTTCATACCTTATATACCTTTCTCTGCCCTTCCATATTACTTCCTGGGATTAAAGATATATGTGCTTCCCAAGCAAAGGCATGAGATCTCAAGTGCTGGGATTAAGGGTGTGTGCCACCACTGCCTGGCCTCTATGTCTAATCTAGTGGATGGCTCTGTCCTCTGATCCTCAGGCAAGTTTTTTAGGGTAAACAATATATCACCACACCCCATTGCCTCAGACTCACAGGAATTGGCAAAGCTTCCCGAGGATCAAGTTCAGGGAATTGTCAAAGCCTTCCTCTGGTATAAGTAAGAGTGCTTATGAATGATCAACCAGTGTGTGCAGAAACTTAGATTAAGTAGACTTGCCTCCTTGTTCAGCTGTATAATGACCTACAATAAACCCACTTCCTTTTTTGAGATGTATAAAATAAACTTGCTGAATTTCCAGGTTACTGTTGTTGTTGTGTCTCTACCCACCAAATCTCAGCTTTTCTGTACTTGTGTACTTGTGCTCATTTCCTTGTAGCCCCAGTCAGGTTTCCAGGATCAAGGCATACAGAACGAAGTGAGGTACATTCCCATCAAAAACTTGGGATTGTCAGAAAATTCTAACTGGAGAGCTGGGAATAAACAGATATGTCCAAGGGAGGGGAATTTGCCAGGCTAGCACTCCCACAGGAAAGCAGAAACCTCTCTGCCATCATTTCAATTGGCCTCTTCTGAAGCAAACTAAAAAAGAAACCCAACATTCTTCATATTCACAGAATCCATTTCTCTATGCAGGCTTTCTTCCTAAGTATGCCTGATGACCTTTTGTATCTGTGCTATCATTCCTGTATTTATTTTTCACAGCTTCAGAATTTCAATGACTCTGAAATGGTTCCTTGCTTAATAAAACTCCCTAACACTGGAGGCTGAGATGGGGTCCATAACAGTTGTTGAATATTAGAGATTAGCTACACATGTCCCAGGAAGACCTTGTCTATCCAACTTTAACATTATTTTCTAACACACACCTATAGCAGTAAATAAAAGTGTGACTCACAATATAATAACGACTCCATTATTCTTTAATCTTTTATTCATCTCCTTTATGAACTAGGGGATTATGCTAAAGAGAAGATATTGTTCTTCCTGCATCCATAATAAACAACAGTAATTATCTGCTGAAATATATCTCTTTTCCCTGCAGGAAATAACTGTTCACTTCAAGACTGAACAAAATGAGAAATTATGACATCACTGAACCCACTTTTAGAATTAACATGAAGCACCTGTCACAAAAACATGGATCATTGCAATGGGAAAATATGACTAATGCCAACTAAGTCAGAAATACGAAAGTGTCCGGCTGTTATTTACCTGAACAATTTGTTTTGGTTTTATACAAGGGAGCCCTGGAGGCAACTGTCAACTGTAAAAAACAACAACAACAAATTAGATCAAATATCTAATCAAAATCAAAAACAAACAAAAATAATTATCTGCCAAAGTCTTATTAAGATGGCTGTATTTTCACTGGCTTTTAATCTGATTCTGAAACCAATAAAGAACATAAAGATTTAAAGTTGATAAGTCTAGAATTCTCTCTCTCTTTCTCTCTGTGTGTCTCTGTCTCTCTTTCCCTTCTCCTTCTCAACATAACCTCTTTCCCTAACAATATATAACATGGAGAGTACTTTCAAAGTTTTGAAAACTTCTCTGCTCTGACATGAATGTGAATCAACTCAGAATTGTGTCTAGTTTATGAGAGTTTTTTTTGGTCCTTGATTAATTTGGTGACATTTATTCCAGAAAGGAAGCTTGAAATTCTTTCCCCATTAATAATGTTTTCCATTTTTGTGAGATAAATGTTATTCAAGACCCAACTAAAATGTCCAAATATTTTTCTGCAAGAAAACACATTTATAACTTAACTTCACCATATGTTTTTGTCCCAAAACTTTTGTCATCTTGATTAAATTGCTCCTAACAGTTTGGAATTTTAAAGCATTGGAAGAGCTGACAGTCATATTTCATAGCCTGTATAGTAAGCATTATCTGATCTTTTTGTGTGGAAGATCATAAAAGAGCCAACTTTATAACCGATTGTGTGCTGTTTTTAGTGTATTTCTGAGACATAATTAATTGAATTCAGTTGATCTCTGTTTCAACCCAAGTACTTGGCCTGCCATGAATTAATTAATGAAATCTGGGACATCGGTGAAAGCTATTAAAATAAACCCCAGATTATATTTTTGGGGCTATATATTGTCTTGAAACCAAACCACAAGATTAAATCATACAATTGATTCAATATTCTCACCAAAGGAACCACTGAATAAGTATTATGCAATGGTCTCTTTGGTTCTGGAGTCTCCAAAGGAAAGTCAGCATTAGGAGCACATCTAACCCAGTCACACACCATGTAAAGATGCCCTGGTGTCACCAGGATGCCCACAGAGTTGTAATGGAACCCAACACATACACACAGACTAGCTCGCTATAGACACACAGTGCCATTCTTTGAGTCCAGCAAATCCTACCTGCATGTGTGTTGTTGAGCAGGTCTCTAAGTTGCAACAGTGTCCTGGAGATGGATAAGATAAGGCATTGCATAATTCTAGTGAAGACCAGTGGGGCAGAGGCAATAGTGAGTAGGCTGATATTGCTCTGAAAATATATAAAGGAAGGGAAAGGCATGCTGCTTTGAAAGCAAAAGCTAAAAGTAGGTAACAGGCCATAGGGCAAGTATGGTAAAACTTGGAGCTGCAGAAAGCTTGTGGGAGGCCTGTACTGTTCCTCCTTATCCAATCTTATGGTTAGAAAAAAGAAGGCTCATTTTTTCAGTCACCCCTGCTTTTCTCCCTATATTCATTGACTTGGATATGTGGTACTACACACCTGTGATACCAGCACTTAGGAGTCAGAGGCAGGAGACAGAACATCCTCAGATACATAACAAGTTCAAAGACAGCTATGTATGTATTATTGTCTCAAAACAGAAACAAAATGCTGACGAGATGCTTCAACATTTAAGAGCTCACATTGCTCTTGCAGAGGACCTGATTTTAGTTCTCTGCATCCATGGGAAGTGGTTCACAACCACCTGTAACTCCAGCTCCAGGAAATCTGACACCCTCTTCTTGCTTCCACAGGCACCTACACTCACATGTACAACCTCCCCACCCCCACATTCCCATAGTCAAGAAGAATAAAAAATAAATGTTACAACCATCTATGTGCTACTCCTAGATTCATATGTCTATCTCAGCCCTCTTTTTATGGACCCTGGACTTGTATCACCAATAAGGAAATTGGAATAGCTAATTGGCTATGTAAAATGAAACCTTTGCTTGAGTTTCTTCACTGAGCCTGCTCCACATGAAGGCACATTTCACAAAATAGTGGTTGTTTAGGCAAAAATCATGGCACTAGTAACTGGACATCCCTTTTATACACCCTAAATCTAGATCCAATTCGTGAACCAATTCTGTCTGAATGTTCTTCTAAATAGATCTATTTCATGCTGCCACCCCAGTTGCAGTTATTATTATCTCTCATCCAAATCACTCCAGTAGCTCCTGGCTGTTCTTTCAAGTTCTTCCTTTCTCTTGAGTGAAAAACATTGAAAAAAAAGGAAGTACTTGGCCTTGAAAAAGAAGTAAAGCATATGCAGCATAATGTCAAGTATAAACCAAAAAAAGACAGAGCTGTTTGGGTGCAAGTATGGCCTTTGGCTCTAAAGTATGTGGACTTCCATCAGGGTAGTTAGCTGTTCTCTTCATAGTTGCTCAAAGCTGAAGCACAGCCCAAGGTCTGCAGATGAATAAGAATTTTTATACAGACCCACTGGAGCCCCAAAGACTGAGAAGCATCTTCCTTCCCTCTCCAAGCCAACGAGCCCCAGTGGCACCAGTGACCACCGTAGACACATGCCCACCCTGAACCGATTGGGAACAGGTAAGGCCCAAATCTCCGGACTGGTCAGCCCAATTCTCTAGCCCCTAGGCCCCATGGGCACATTCCGTGCCCCTCCCCCACAGCCAGTGCAGCCCCAGAGACCTGGCAGTAGCTTTCTTCCACCCACACCCTTTAGCTCACCACCATATCCATACGCCCCCTCCTGGACTGATTGGGAAGAAGAGCAACCACAGGAGCCAGAGGCCCCACCTGCACCAATTGGAAGAAGAGCGACCCAGAGCTCCACCTGTTCATATTAAAGGAAGAAATCGGTAGATGGCAGTGTAAGAACACATTCAACAACATAAAGAGTAGTATGGCACCACTAGAACCTAGTGATCCTACAACAGCAAGACCTGAACATCTCAAAGCAGATGACCCAGAAGAAAAAGACCTTAAAAAGAACTTTATGAAGATGATAGAGTCTGTAAAAGAGGAAATGAAAAATTCCCTTAAAGAAATGGAAGAAAAGACAAGCAAAAAATTGGAAGAAATCAAGAAATCTCTTAAAGAAAGCCAAGAAACCCCCCAAAAAAACAACCAAACAGGTGAAGGAAACAGTTCAAGACTTGAAAATTGAAATAGAGGCAATAAAGAGGAATTCAGGAAAAGGAAAATCTAAGTAAATGAATAGAAACTACAGAGGTAAGCATAACCAACAGAATACAAGAGATAGAAGAAAGAATCTGAGGCGTTGAGGATACGATACAGAAAATAGATTTATCAATCAAAGAAAATGTTAAATCCAGGAACATTTTAACACAAAGCATCCAGGAAATTAGGGATGTCATGAAGAGACCAAACCTAAGAATAATAGGGATAGAAGAAAAAGAAGAATTCCAGCTCAAAGGCACAGAAAATATATTCAACAAAATTATAGAAGAAAACTTCCCCAACCTAAAGAAAGACATGCCTATGTAGATACAAGAAGCATACAGAATACCAAATAGACTATACCACAAATAAGTTCACTCACCACATAATAGTCAAGACACTAAACATACAGAATAAAGAAAGAATATTAGGAGCAGCAAAGTAAAAAGGTCAAGTAACATATCAAGGCAGACCTATTAGAATTACACATGAATTCTCAATGGAAACTCTGAAAGCCGAAGGTCCTGGATAGACATGCTCCAGATACTAAGAGACCATGGATGCCAGCCCAGACTACTATACCCAGCAAAGCTTGCAATCACCCTAGATGGAGAAAACAACATATTCCATGACAAAACTAGATTTAAACATTACATATCCACATATTCAGCCCTCCAGAAAGTATGAAAAGGAAAACTCCAACCCAAGGAAGTTAGCTGTAACCACCAAAACACAAGCAATAGATAACTTCACACCAGCAAATCCCAAAGAATGAAAAGACACACACACACTACTACCAAAAAATTACAGGAATTAACAACCACTGGTCATTAATATCCCTTAATATCAATGGACTCAATTCACCTATAAAAAGACACAGGCTAACAGAATGGATACGAAAACAGGATCCATCCTTCTGCTGCATACAAGAAACACACCAACCTCAAAGACAGATATTACCTCAGAGTAAAGGGTTGAGAAAAAAACTTTTTATCAAATGGACCTAAGAAACAAGCTGGTGTATGTAGCTAGAGTTTTCCTGTCTGGCCCACGGTCAGGATAAATCTCTTTCACCTGCCAGTCCCACAGCCGCTCAGACCCAACCAAGTAAACACAGAGACTTACATTGCTTACAAACTGTATGGCTGTGGCAGGCTTCTTGCTAACTGTCCTTATATCTTATATTAATCCATTTCTATAAATCTATACCTTGCCACATGGCTCGTGGCTTACCGGCACCTTAACATTCTGCTTGTCCATGGTGGTGGCTGGCAGAGACTGGCTCTGTCTTCCTGTTCTTTTAATTCTCTCTGTTAGTCTCGCCTATACTTCCTGCCTAGCCACTGGCCAATCAGTGTTTTATTAGCAACACATTTGCCATACAGAACATCCCACAGCAGGTGTAGCTATCCTAATATCTAACAAAATAGACTTCAAGCTAAAATAAATCAAAAGAGATGAAGAAAGGCATTTTATATTCATCACAGGAAAAATCCATTAAGACGAAGTCTCAATTCTGAACATTTATGCCCCAAATACAAGGGCACCTACGTTTGTAAAATGTGGTGGTATTGTGTTCCCCAAAATATTCTGCACCCTAATAAACTTATCTGGGGTCAGAGACAGAACAGTCACTAGATACAAAGGCTAGAAAATGGTGGCACTCACACTTTTAATCCTAGCACTCCAGAGGTAGAAATCCCTCTGGATCTCTGTGAGTTCAAGGCCACATTGGAAACGGCCAGGCATGGTGACTCACACCTTTAATCCCAGAAAGTGAGTCTTTAATCCCAGGGAGTGGTAGTAGAAAGCAGAAAGGTATATAAGGAGTGAAGACCAGAAACTAGAAGCATTTGGCTTGGTTAAGCATTTAGCTGGTTAAGCTTTCAGGCTTCTAGCAGCAGTTCAACTGAGAGCCATTGGGATGAGTACACAGAAGCTTCCAGTCTGAGGAAACAGAATCAGCTGAGGAACTGGCAAGGTGAGGTTAGTTGTGGCTTGTTCTGTCTCTCTGACCATCCAGCATTTCACCCCAATAACTGGCCCTGGATTTGATTTTATTAATAAGAACTTTTAAGATTCCTGCTACAATAAAAGAAACATTACTAAAGCTCAAATCACATATCAAACCCCACACACTAATAGTGGGAGACTTCAACACCCCTCTCTTACCAATGGACAGGTCTGCCAGACAGAAACTTAATAGAGTAATAAGGGAACTAACAGATTTTATGACTCAAATGTACCTAACAGATATCTATAGAACATTTCACCCAAACACAAAAGAATATACATTCTTTTCAGTACCCCATGAAACCTTATCCAAAATTGACCACATACTCGGTAGCAAAACAAATCTCAACAGATAAAAAAAAATTGGAATAATTCCCTGTGTCTTATTGGACCATCATGGCTTAAAGTTAGAAATGCAGAAAGCCTACAAACTCATGGAAACTGAACAATGCTCAACTGAATCACCTCTGGGTCAAGGAAGAAATAAAGAGAAAAATTAAAGAGTTCCTAGAATTCAATGAATGTGAATGCACAACGTACCCAAACTTATGGGACATTATGAAAGCAGTGCTAAGAGGAAAGTTCACAGCTCTAAGTGCTTACATAAAGAAAGTGGAGAAATCTCACACTAGTGACTTAACAGCACACTGAAAGCTCTAGAACTAAAAGGAGCAAACTCACCCAGGAGGAGTAGATGCCAGGAAATAATCAAATTGAGGGCTGAAATCAATAAAACAAAAACAAAGAGAACAATACAAAAAATCAAAGAAACAAAGAATTGGTTCTTTGAGAAAATCAACAAGACAGACAAGTCCTTATCCAAACTAACCAAAAAGCAGAGAGAGAATATCCAAATTAACAAAATCAGAAATGAAAAGGGGGACATAATAACAGACACTGAGGAAATCCAGAGAATCATTAGGTCATACTTTGAAAACCTGTACTCCACAAAATTGGAAAATGTAAACGAAATGGACAATTTTTTGGATAAATACCACATACCAAAATTAGATCAAGACCAGATAAACAATATACATAGACCTATAACCACTAAGGAAATAGAAGCAGTTACCAAAAGTCTCCCACCCCCCCAAAAAAAACGTCCAAAGCCAGATGGTTTCAGCACAGAATTCTACCAAAATTTCAAAGAGAGCTAATACAAATACTCCTGAAATTGTATCAAACAATAGAAACTAAAGGAACATTGCCAAACACTTTTTACGAGGCTACAATTACCCTGATACTCAAACTGCATAAAGATGCAACTAAGAAAGAGAATTACAGACCAATCTCCCTCAGGAACATTGATGCAAAAAGTCTTAATAAAATACTAGCAAACCAAATCCAAGAATATGTCAAAAAATCATCCACCATGATCAAGTAAGATTCATCCCAGAGATGCAGGGATGGTTCAACATATGAATACCTGTCAATGTAATACAGCATATAAACAAACTGAAAGAAAACAAACACATGATCATCTCATTAGACTCTGAAAAAGTCTTTGAAAAAATCCAACACCCCTTCATGATAAAGGTCTTGGAGAGATCAGGGATACAAGGAACACACCTAAACATAATAAAGGCAATATACAACAAGATAACAGCCAACATCAAACTATACATTGAGAAACTCAAAGGGATTCCATGTAAATCAGGAACAAGACAAGGCTATCCATTCTCTCCATACCTAGTCAATAGAGTATTTGAAGTTCTAGCTAGAGGAATAAGACAACAAAAGGCGATCAAGGGGATACATATTGGAAAGGAAGAAGTCAAATTTTTGCTATTTGCAGATGATATGACAGTGTATTTAAGTGACCCCAGAAATTCTACCAGGGAAATCCTACAGTTGATAAACACCTTCAGTAATGTGACAGGATACAAGATTAACTAAAAAAAATCAGTAGCTCTCCTATATACAAATAATAAATGATCTGAGAAAGAAATTAGAGAATCATCACCCTTTACAATAGCCACAAATAACATAAAATATCTTGGGGTAACTCTAACCAAACAAATGAAAGACCTGTATGATAAGAAATTGAAGAAGATCAGAAGATAGATCTCCCATGTTCTTGGATAGGTAGTATCAACATAGTAAAAATGGCAATCTTACCAAAAGCTATCTACAGATTCAATGCAATCCCCATCAAAATCCCAATGCAATTCTTCACAGACCTTGAAAGAACAATACTCAACTTCATATGGAAAAACTAAAACCCCAGGATAGCCAAAACAATCCTATACAATAAAGGAACTTCCGGAGGCATCACAATCCCTGACTTCAAGCTCTACTGTAGAGCTATAATTATAAAAACAGCTTAGTATTGGCATAAAAACAGACACATTGATCAATGGAATCAAACCTTAACATTAATCCACACACCTAGGAACACCTGATTTTTGACAAAGAAGACAAAATTATACAATGGAAAAAAGAAAGCATCTTCAACAAATGGTGCTGGCATAACTGGGTATCTACATGTAGAAGAATGCAAATAGATCCATATCTATCACCATGCACAAAACTCAAGTCCAAATGGATCAAAGACTGCAACATAAATCCAGTTACACTGAATCACATAGAAGAGAAAGTGGGAAGTAGCCTTGAATGCATTGGTACAGGAGACTACTTCCTAAATATAACACCCTCCTGAAACTGAGAAGCTTCTGTAAGGTGAAGGACACTGTCAATAAGACAAAAGGGCAGCCTCCAGAATGGGAAAAGATCTTTACCAACCCAACATCTGACAGAGGGCTGATCTCCAATATATAGAAAGAACTCAAAAAACTAGGCAGCAAAATATCAAATAATCTAATTAAAAAATGGGCTACAGAGCTAAACAGAGAATTCTCAACAGAAGAATCGCAAATAGCCAAAAGACATTTAAGGAATTTCTCAACATCCTTAGTCATCAGGGAAATGCAAATCAAAACAACTCTGAGATACCATCTTACACCTGTCAGAATGACTACGATCAAAAAGACAGATTACAGTATATGTTGGAGAGGATGTGGAATAAGGAGAACACTCCTCCACCGTTGGTGGGAGTGCAATCTTGTACAGCTGCTCTGGAAATCATTTTGGCAGTGTCTCAGAAAATTGGGAATCAACCTACCTCAAGACCCAGCAATACCACTTCTGAGTATATACCCAAAAGATGCTCAACCACACCACAAGGACATTTGCTCAACTATGTTCCTAGCAGCATTATTTATAATAGCCAGAACCTGGAAACAACCTAGATGCCCCTCAACCAAAGAATGAGTAAAGAAAATGTGGTACATATACACAATGAAGTACTACTCAGCAGAGAAAAATATTGACATCATGAAATTTGCAGGCAAATGGATGGAACTAGGAAAAGTCATCTGAGTGAGGTAAACCAGACACAGAAAGACAAATACAGTATTACTCACTTGTAAGTGAATGTTAGAAGCAAAGCAAAGGATAACCAGGCTACAATCCACAACCCCAGAGAAGCTAGGTAAAGAGGACACTAAAAGGGACATACATGGATCGCTCCAGGAAGGGGAAAGGATTAAGTTCTCCTGGGTAAACTGGGAGGAGGGAGTAGAGTGGAGGGGATGGGAGGTGGGTACATGAGGGCTGAAGATGGCTGAGTTGGCGGACAGATGGGGAGGGAATGCAATGAAAGAGATATCTTGACAGAGCGTACCATTAAGGGAATGGGGAGAAATCTGCAGACAGGGAAAACCCCAGGAACTCACAAGACAGTCCTCAGCTAAGACTCATAGCAGTGGTGGACAGAGTGATTGAACTAGCCTTCTCCTGCAGAATCTCCTCCTTCTCAGATTGGTGTCTACCCCAATTGTCATCATAGAGTCTACATCCAGTGACTGATGGAAGCAAGTGCAGAGACCCACAGCCAATCACTTGACCAAGATCCTGGAGTTCAGCTGAAGAGAGGGAGGAAGGATTATAAGAGCAAAGGGGGTCAAAATCATGATGGAATGAACCACAGAGATAGCTGACCTAAGCTAGTGGGAGTTCATGGACTCTGGAGTGACAGCTGGGGAGCCTGCATGAGACCGAACTAGGCCCTCTGAATGTGGGTGAAAGTTGCATGGCTTGATGTGTTTGTGGGTGCCTTGGCAATGGGACCAGGACTTATCCTGGGTAAATGAACTGGATTTTAGAGCCCATTCCCTATGGTGCAATGCCTCACTCAGCTGTGATGCAAGGCAGCCTGTGCTGACTACCCAAGGGAGGCCTTGCCCTCTATGGGGAAGGGATGGGGGTGGGATGGGAGTAGGTGGAGGGGGAGCAGGAGAAGGGGAGGGAGGCAGAACAGGGGTTGGTATGTAAAGGGAAAGAAAACCTATCAGAGTTTGATGTGTTGTACCTTTTGCTAATTTGTTTGGTATTGTTTTGAATCTTATAGTCCCCTATGGTTACACAAAAGCAAAAACTATAATAGTAAAAAAGGCTATGAACACAAACTGAGGACAACTTGACTTGATCCCAATACTCTTAAACTTCACAACAGAAATGTAATAGCAATGTTAGAGCCTTTTCAGTTTTCAGATTCACATATTGTAGATTGAGGAGCTAAGAGAGGTGATGCTATGCAGTGTCCCTCCAGGAGGCCTGTCCCATAACTGAAATCTGTATCCCGCTGAGCTTTGCTTTTTAGGCTGTATGATACAAGCTCTCAACATCAGTTTGTCTGAGAGTCAGTGAAGAATGCTGAAATACTTAAAGAGCTAAGATTTTCTGAATAGTAATAATCTTGAAAATAAGTCAACATCTTGTTTCTCATTACACATGGAGCTGAAGTATTTCTTTTGATGTTAAGTGCTCTAATCATCTACAGTGTGATTCTAGAGAGGTTTTGATTTAAAGCTCATCAGTTCATTTCTGCCACTGTGGTATTTTTTAAAACAATAAATTATTTCTGGGGCTTGCAGAACACAGGGCTGTACCTGTATGCTCTACTGTTAAGGGAAGGCTAAAAGCCCTTAATACAACAACAGATTGTAAGTTAAACAGAAGTCATTTAAAACTTTATACAAAATGGACCAGAAAATAGGATATAATAGTAACTGAAAAAGCAATTATAGCTCCATAAGTCTAAATGGGCTAAAATTGCCTGGGCAAATGTAATTATGTGTACTAACTTTGAACCTTTCAAATGGAGCTTTCACTTGTTAGTTTTAAAACTTTTGCATTTTGGGAGACATGAAAAACAGAGATAAAATGACAGAGTTGACTGAACTAAGTCACATCAGTCAGTGCACATTAGCCAGAAGCCTGCTGGTCTGCTTTTAATTTTCAACAGTTTCATGTGCCACCAGGCAACAAATGCTGCTATATCAGACCCAAGGAAGGAGATAAACATATTGAACTATAAGTAAGGTCAGTCAAGAAGCACTTTAGAGTTCAGAAAAATTGTTTAACAGACAGATATCAGTGCTTGCTACCATGCCTAAAGATCTGTGTTCAATCCCCAGGTCCCACATGGTGGAAAGAGAAAATTGACTTCTGAAAGTTGTCCTCTGACCTACATGTATACATCATTGCATATCCTTCATGAAATAAATGTAGTAATTTTTAAAGGAAGCATCTTAGAAAACACCTATTTTGTGCACTAGCACATGTTACACAGTGTGAGGGTCACTGAACTGGAAGTTATCATCTGTCAAACTGGAAGAGATTAAATAAGACATTACTAGGTCTACAGTTAAGTGTGACTTGGAAAAAGAATAGTCTTTGGAGTTAAGCAGAACTGCCTTCAAATCTTACCTCTGCACTGTCATAGTCCTAAAACCACATAAGGCATTTTAGATCCTCTGAACCTTGTTTTTCTCATTTGTCAGTTGGACTTAGTAACACTGGCCACCATGATGGGGATGGCACGAGACTGTATGCAACTACTCCATGGCAGCTTCTGTCTTTCTCCCACCTTCTGTTAAGTGAGCACACCATACTGGTTGGCTTAAGGTGCTGAGTGCTACAAGACTGAAAATGCTTTCTATATCAGCACTTGAAAAATGTGTTGAGTTGGACTGGCTAGATAAAGCTTCTGGCAGAAGGCCTTTTCCTGAATGCTTGGGCCTGTGCCTTGCACAGATGCAAATGTGCAGGACTCCTTCTCAGCTTGCCTATGTTTTTGTTTGTTTGTTTTTAAATTTATTTATTTGTTTGTTTGTTTGTTTTTTGAGGCAGCATCTCTCTATGTAGCCTTGGCTCTCCTGGAACTCACTATGTAGCCCAGGCTGGCCTCAAACTCACAGAAATCTCCCTAACTATGCCTCCTGAGTGCTGTGATTAAAGGTGTGCACCACCATGCCTGACCAGGTTTATTTTTATTTTAGTGTGTTGGTGTTTTGTCTGCATGCATATCTGTGCACTATATTGTGCAGTACCTGAGGAGGCCAGAAGGGAGCAGCACAGACTATAGAACTAGAGTTATGGATAGCCACCATGTGGGTATTGGAAATCAAAAGAGCAGCCAGTGCTATTAACTTCTGAGCCATCTTCCCAGACCCTCCTATGTTCTTTGCAAGCTGTGGTCACTGGGTCCAGGTAGTTCACTTCCAAGGTAATCACTTTTCAATTAGTGTTACTGTTGGCTATAGTGATCTTCCTCAATTAGAAACAACACAACAGCTAAATTTCTAAACTAGTACCATATCTGTGATCTATTGTTGTGAAGAGACACCATGATCAACTCTTACAAAGAGTTGGCAGGGAGCATGCTGGCACATAGGCAGCTGAGAGCTACATCCTGATCAGTAGGCAGAGAGAAGAAGCATGGCACTGAGTCTGGCTTGGGATTTTAAAACCTCAAGGCCCACCCCAATGACATACTTCTTCCAACAAGGCCACACCTCCGAATTATTTTAATCTCTGGTAGGTTGGCCTTCAACTCTGTGAGCCTGTGGGGGCCATTCTCATTCAAACCACCACAATACTTTCACAAAAGAAGTAAGAGGAAGGGAACTCTGACTCTTTCTGTAACAGAGATGACTCAAGAAACTAGGTGAGATAAGCCAGGTACTAAAAGGAAAGTACTGCATGAATTTATTTCTATGAAGTACCCAAAGAGACAGTAATATGCTAAGAATTCTAAGGGGCTGTGTGGAAGAAACAATAGCAAATTCATGCTGAACAGCTATGGGATGATGAACAGGCTCTGGAGAGCGTTGGAGGTGATGGTTTCATAACAGTGTGGACCTGTATAATTAAAGGTGGTTGCTTGTCCTTAATAGAAGAGGAGATACCTATTCTCACCGCAACTTCATATACCATGGCTGGCTGATATCCACGAGAGGCCCATTCATATCTGAGAAACAGTGGGGAGCGAGTGGATAGCAGTGTGTGAGGGAAAACTGGGAGGAGAGGAGTGATAGGAATCTTTGGTTGGGATGTAAAAACAAACAAAGAATTCTTAAATAAAAATTTTTAAAGGGTTGCTGCTGATGCGGAGGGCATAATTCACTGGTACAGTGCTTGTCTACTGTGCTTTAGTCCTCAGACACCATCACCAGTACTGGAAAAAAAAGCCAACCATGGTTAACATGATAGATTTTATGTTATGCAGATTTCAGCACAAATTTTAAAAAGGAAAAGGGGTGTCAGGCTGGTTGAAAGATCTTAAAGAAAGAACACTGCATGGAGGGTAAGCAATAAATTTGGATGTATACTTGATTATATAAAAGAAAGCTCAGTATATATGGAAATTAATACATTTTGGGGGTCTCACTTTATAACTAGATGAATCACCTCTATCTTTTTGTGTTCTTTTTCTGGAGATGAGGACCGAATCAGGGCTTTGCTTGCACTTGATAGACAAACATTCTACAACCTAGCTAAATCCCCAACCCCCTGAGTTACCTCTATCTTATACCTCTGTAATCTACCTTTTTTCTAAGACAAGGTTTCACTTTTTAGCCTAGAGTTCACTATGTAACTCAGGCTAGCCTCAAATGTAATCCTCCTGCCTTAGCCTGTCATCTTTACCTAAGTTTTGAATGGATTTCAGTTGCCCACTTGACACTAGGAGTTTCAGTTGCCCTCTTGGCACTCCCTGGTGAGTAAGCATTCAAATATATGAGCCTTTGGGGGCCATTCCTATTCAAGCTACCACAGATTTGCTATCAAGCTTCATGGACATGAAAGAAATGAGATGAGGAAAGAACGAGTGAATGGAAAGATGAAAAACTGCCATTGAGGATTTTAGCTAATAATATCTCCCACCAGGCTACCAGAGCAAGAAGTTGGGAGGCTCCTGATATGTGGCTTGCTCCTTAGGAAAATATACACCTCTTGCTGTCCTCTTCATAGCTTTGGCTAAGACTTTTGCACTTCTTAAGATCTAAAAGAAACAAAGGGTTTCTTTCCCAAAGGATACTCGGCAGCTTTCTTGGTTCAGGGATCACATTGTGCTCCCTCAGACCAGTGACTCCCTGGAAGAGGATAACTTTTCTGCTTCACACAAACTTTGGAGTGTATTCTCATTACAGAGGGAAGCAGTATGCAGTGCTGGGCTGGAGTGGCTGTTCTGAGGAACTTTGAATGCTAAAGGCTGAGTCATATGGACTCTCCATGCTCCCTAATCAGTCTCACTTGGATAGTGCTAAGGTTTTAGTAAGTTCATAATCAACAGCCTCTCACCTCCTCTGTTCATTACATGCAGCTAGAGTACCTATTATGGGAGAATGTACCATTATTAGCAGCCTAGACATTAAATTAGGCTCTGTGCATAGTTGGTCAAAGCAACTCTCCTTAGCTCATCATGATTTCTCAACTAGGACTAAGGAAATTGCTGTGTGATTATTCTCTTCAGCCCCATCTGTTAGGGAGCCTTTTCCCATCCAGTATGTAAAGATTGCACCAAAACAGGGTTTTGCCCAAAAAGATCAATCCTGACAAATGAAATGAAGGATTGTTCAAAGTGGTTTGAGGGACAAACGTCATTTTATCCTATCTAAGTATCACGTCTTTCTCATGATTTCTTTTTAGATGAATTTCTCTCCACTAAGTTCCACCTCCTGAATTCCTGCAAAAGGGACCACAGTTGTAGTAAACAGTAGTGATGGTAACAATGACATAGTGTTGCTAATTAAATCAAATGTGTTGTATTTCTAGCGCAATATTTTCATTTTCTTTTTGGGGTTTTTTTGGTTTTGTAGGTGACTATAGATAAGCACAGGTGTTGGAGACATGACTCCTTGGGTAAAGTTCCTACCAGAGAAGCAGAGAGACTTGACTTGGATCCCTAGCACCTGCATAAAAACCAGATCTGTAGTACTAGTGCTACGGAGGTGGGGACAGGATGATCCCTGAAGCTCACAGGCCAACTTGTCTTGCCTTATCAGTGAACTCTAGATTCAGTAAGACTTCCTGTCTCAAACAACATCATCAACAACAACAACAACAGCAACAAAAGTGAAGGGGCTAGAGAGATGCCTCAGTGGTTAAGAGTGAGTAAGGATTCCAGACAATCCTTATTCAGTTCCTAACACTGTGCCAGACAATGGACAACTGTCTGTAACTCAAGTTTCAGTAGATCAGATGCCCTTTTCTGGCCTCCACACACACATACACATAATTCAAAATGAAAATAAATCCTAAAAAAAGATGAAATGGGATAGAAAAAGACATCTGAACTGACATCAATCTCTGTCTTCCATGTGCTTTCAGATATCTGTGTGCTCATACCTAAACTCTAACACATACTAACAAAGGGAAATGCTCCAGGAAGCACTGAACTTGGTAGAAGTGTACACATGGCACAGGGATCTGCAGATCTTGCATCTGGTGGCATGGTCTGGGCTGGAAGTATGCATTTGGGCTTTACCAGAACAAACATAGTACCTGGGGAATGAAAGATATGGCCTAGGATACAATGTGGAGTGAGATAAGAAAATAACTTAATAAACACAGAATTGGGTGCCAGACCTACAGATCCATGTGCCTCATAGACACTTCCGTTCAGTTTTCAGACTCCTATAACAGCCCATTAAAAACACCATCATCCTGCCCCTCTGCCTTCTAATCTGCCTCTCTTCAACTCCCACCCTCCACAACTTTTCTTTAATTCAAATATCATTAGCCAAACCCTGTATACTCAGTCCTTGAATTCCATTTCCAGTTTTGCATTCCTCTCCACCTTTACTCTCTCTGCTGTTACCCAGAGTTGTACCCCCAAAAAGAGATGCCCATTTAGGAATCACTTTACATGGGAGGATTCATGTAATGGGTCCAGTATGTGTTTGCTCTCCATGTTTCTACGTGCATGGTGCCTCCTCAGCAACAGACATGAGGAATGGGGCTTTTTTTTTTCTCAAGGGGAGGTCGGGGACAAGGAAAAAAGGAGACTCTGTCATGTGGCAGGTCAGGATGGACAGAGCCAGTGTGCTAAACACTTCCAACCTCATACTCTGGAACCCAAGCAGGAGAATATAATGGCATAGGATCCATAATGCTCCTGTCATCCTTAAAAGGAATTCCCCATCAGGTCTTGGGGTTTAATTTCCTTGCCTGACACCTTCTGTTCTTCAGTCTCTTTTCAAGTACCCTGTGTTTTCCATATTCTCATGCTGGCCCTGGTTGTTCACACTTTATTTCTGCCTGGCTCATCACCTCAAAGTGGTCCTTGATCCTAAATTCATTTATTCTTTCCCACATATTTTCTTTCCTCAGCGAGATGATGAGTAGCTTCAGGAATCCAGTAGAAGTCAATAGAATGGTCATGGCTATGAGGTGACTGTTTGCAGCCTTTGTGAATGTGTTTTTTATTTTAAGGAGAGGGTGTGTGTGTGTGTCTCTAGTATAGTTTCTACATACTTCTTCCCGCTTCTCCTATCCTAGATTTAGTTTCCAGAATTTTGGTTATACTGGAGAAATGGTGGTGGTTAATAGTGATGGCAACCATGCAAACAGACCTCATTTCCCAAGCTTCATTTTCCCTTTTGAACTCTATGCTGAAAGAATACCAACACAGAGGAGAGTGTCAGAAACTAAGATGACAGAAGGTAAGCTGTCATTTGAGCTTACTCTTGTTGAAGTCACTAATGAAAACACTAACCCCAAGGGCTTAGCATTGCATGTCATAGTCCTCTCCTATGCATACTGGCAATCAAGCCCATTTGCAGATGTCCCAGATGAGCAGAGAGCAGGAATGATGTGTTACACCTATGAGATCCCTAATTCTCTAGTCATTCTCCTTTTTATCCTGCCTGATGACTACCAATCCTTTGGCTTGAATTTAACAACAACAACAACAAAAATAAAACCTATGAATATTTTTGGTGTTTTTTGAGATAGTGTCTCTTTATATAGCCCTGGTTTTCCTGGAACTTACTATGTAGACTAAGGTGGCCTTGAACCCATAGAAATCCACCTTCCTCTGCCTCCTGAGACCTGGGATTAAAGGTGTGCACCACCGCACCTGGATACCTACGGTTTTTGCTAAGCATTTTGTTAAACATTAATTAATCAATTAATCGTGTGTGTGTGTGTGTGTGTGTGTGTGTGTGTGTGTGTGTGTGTGTGAAATGGGGGGGCACTCATGTCATGGAACAAATGTAGAGGTTAGAAGACAACTTATGAGGGTTGATTCTTTCCTTTCACCATGTGGTCCTAAAGATTAAATTCAGGTTGTCAGGTTTGGTAGCAAGGTATTTTACACACCCATACATGTTGTAGTTTTACATCCATGGCTTAATCCAGAAGAAGGCAGAGATATATACTATAAGTATTCTGTCTCTAAACATAAGCACCCTGTCTCTAAACATTCTCAGTCTCTCACACTATGAACATCCCTCACCTGAGTGGCAAATTTCTTACAAATGGATTCTTTCTTCATTATGCAACTTGTCTACCATGTCAGTGGCCAAATACAGTGATGCAGCCAACACTTACATAGCTACTGACAGCTTAAGGTATTATGCACTGTAACTGAAGCCCCATCCACTCACTCACCAATGACTGTATTCTAAATCTGCCACAAGGTAATTATTATTCTGAATTTAGTGGTTTTCTTTCCCATGTCTTTCCCAACCCATTTACTCAATATTTATGTGTCTATAAATATGTACTATTGTGCTGCATGTTTTCAAGCCTCACAAAGTGGTACTACATATAAATTACCCCTTTGCAATTTGGTTTATTCATTAATTCATTAATTATCTGTTCTTAAAAAACTTCAATGCTGGTACATCTTCCTGTGGTTATCCATCGCCTTTTGATGGACATTTTGGTGTTTGCAATTTTTTTGAATTTACAAACAAGTATTGTTCTTAACAGTCTTGTATATTACTGTAATAATTTCTTTAGGTCACACTTTGGTCTCTCAACATTAAAATAATTTTGCTCATGGAGATCTCATCCATTTCCCCTTCCCAGGGTGATCCATGCATCCCTCTTAGGGTCCTCCTTGTTAGCTAGCTTCTCTGGAGATGTGGGTTGTTGTCTGGTTATCCTTTGCTTTACATCTAGTATCCACTTATGAGTGAGTACATACCATGTTTGTCCTTCTGAGTCTGGGTTACCTCACTCAGGATGATATTTTCTAGTTCCATCCATTTGCCTGCAAACCTCATGATGTCATTGTTTTTCTCTGCTGAGTAGTACTCCATTGTGAATATGTACCACATTTTCTTTTTCCATTCTTCAGTTGATGAGCATCTAGGTTGTTTCCAGGTTCTGGCTATTATGAATAATGCTGCTATGAATATAGTTTAACATGTGACCTTATGGTATGATTGAGCATTCCTTGAGTATATGCCCAAGAGTGGTATAGCTGGGTCTTGATTGCACTCCCACCAACATTGGAGGATTGTTCCCCTTGCTCCATATCCTCTCCAACATAAGCTGTCATCAGTGTTTTTGATTATAGCCATTCTGACAGGTGTAAGATGGTATCTCAGAGTCACTTTGATTTGCATTTCCCTGATGACTAAGGATGTTGAGCATGTCTTTCAGCCATTTGAGATTCTTCTGTTGAGAATTCTCTGTTTAGCTCTGTAACCCATTTTTTAATTGGATTGTTGGGTATTTTGATGTCTAGTTTCTTGAGTTATTTATATATTTTGGAGATCAACCCTCTGTCAGAGGCAGGGTTGAAGACCTTTTTCTGTTCTGTAGACTGCCATTTTGTCTTATTTACTGTTTCCTTTGCCTTAAAGAAGCTTCTCAGTTTCAGGAGGTCCCATTTATTAATTGTTCCTCTCAGTGTCTGTGCTACTGGTATTATATTTAGGAAGTAGTCTCCTGTGCCAATGCAATCAAGACTCAACAGTACATATACTAAAATTGGAACAATACAGAGAAGATTAGCATGGCCCCTGCACCCCTGGATTTTTAAAAAAACAGAATTAAAAATAAAGTATTTAAAAATAAAAAGAAATCTCTTGTTCTTTTCCCAGTTTCACTGCTAGAGCAGAGAGAGAGAGAGAGAGAGAGAGAGAGAGAGAGAGAGAGAGAGAGAGAGAGAGAGAGAGATATGAGGGGGGAAATGTAGTTTTATCTCCGAAGTACATAACCATGTCCACAATGAAGGCAAGAAAGACTTCTTCCACCACCACAAGGCTTGTTCTTTGTAACCACAACCATCTCTCACCAGTATCCACTCTCTGGTCCCTTTCCAAACTCTGGAAACTACTCATCTGTTCACCACCCTGTGATGTCATTTCATATGTTGAAGCATGCAGCATGTGACTTTTCAGGGTTGACATTGTCCTCAGCATAATTCTTTGCAGAGCCCTGCAGGCTGTTTCCTGTGTTATTGGTTCATTCCTTGTTATTGGTGAGTACAAACAATGATGTGGCTGTACTCCAGTTTGTTTAGCCAATCACCCACTGAAGGGTATCTGGCTTGTTTCCAGTTTAGGGTTATTATAAATAAAGCTTGTTGCAGGAATCTTAGAAGGTCTTATTAATAAAATCAAACCTGAGGCCAGTTATTGGGGTGAATGCTGGAAGATAGAGAAGCAGAGCAAACCACAGCTGTCTCATCTCGCCAGTTCCTCAGCTGATCCTGTTTCCTCAGAATGGAAGCCTCTGAGTCCTCATCCAGAATGAATCTCAGCTGAACTGCTGCTCGAAAGCCTGAAAGCTTAACCAGCCAAATGCTTCTAGTTTCTGGTCTTCACGCCTTATATATCTTTCTGCCTTCTACCATCACTCCTTGGGATTAAAGGCTCACTTCTTGGGATTAAAGGTGTGTGTCACCATGCCTGGCTGTTTCCAATGTGGCCTTGAACTCACATTGATCTAGAGGGATTTCTGCATCTGGAATGCTAGGATTAACGGTGTGAGTGCCACCATTTTCTAGCCTCTGTAGCTAGTGTCTGTTCTGTTCTTTGACCCCAGATAAGTTTATTAGGGTGCACAATATTTTGGGGAACACAATACCACCACAAAAGCTTTTATAAACATACCTGGGTAAAGTTTTGTATGAACATAAACATTCACGTCTCCAGGGCAAATGACCAGGATGTAGCTTTAGTTTTGTAAGAAACAGCTAGCGGCATCCCTGAAAATGTTCAGCCATTTTTGGAAAACAGTTTCTCTGCATTCTCACCAGCAGTTGGGTTGCCAACCTTTTATTTTATTTTAGACATTGTAAGCAGGTATGCATTGAGGTTAGAATTTCCTCTTTATGGCTAATGCTGCTCTGTATCTTTTCATGTGCTTTTCTTTGCCATCTGTGTATAGTCTTTACGATTTTCCATTTTTTTTGGCAGATTATTATTTAGTGTAATGTTTTGAGAGCTGCTTCAATATATAAACTACAAGTACTGTGTTAGGTATGTGACACAAGAACATTTCCCTTCAGTCCATAGCTTGTCTTTCAATCCCTTTCACACAGGTTTTGTTTTTTAAAATTTAATGAAAACCATACTTTATTTCATGTATAGCAGTCTAGTTTACATTTTAAATAGCAGCATGACAGAATGACTTGACATACTTATTTTTAAACAGAAGAATGAAGAGAAAAGTTTTAGGTTACAACATCCCTCCCCCCAAAACATTTTTTTCAATCACTTTTCTTAAGTGGCTCATGTGACAAATGTTTTCAGTGACTAGCTGCGTTTAGGTCTCATTGCACTAGTGGCCAATTGAACTAAAAAGAAAGGCCAACTTTCACAATCATGGCCTCAAAGGAATAACACTTGTTAGATTCTTTTGGCTGAAAAAAAAGGTTCTTGTTATTTTAATATCCAGAAAGTTGAATTCATAGATCCACTAGGAGGAAAAAAACCTTATGATGAGATTTGAAACTAGAATAAAAATTATCCACTTTTATGTCTCATGTGTTATTTTTCCTGCATTCTCTTCTTCCTCATCACCTAATTTTACTCCTTCTTGGCTTCCTTTCTACACTTTAGACTCTACCTTCACTTGTACTATTTACATAGATACATGTACTTGTAGGCTAGGATCACATATGCAGGTGAAACTTTTCATTCTCAGTTTGAGTTACGTTTGTTAATACATTTTCCAGGTTCATCAATTTTCCTACAAGTTTCATTTTTATTTACAGT
Organism: Peromyscus aztecus; assembly: GCA_902168405.1. NCBI lineage: Eukaryota > Metazoa > Chordata > Mammalia > Rodentia > Cricetidae > Peromyscus > Peromyscus aztecus. The sequence goes on along the minus strand of CABHPQ010051898.1, from coordinate 5,658 downwards.
TGAATAATATTCCATTTTGTGTATGTACCATCTGTTCATCTGTTGATGGACACCTAGACTAATCGCATTCCCTAGCAATTGTGATTATTACAGCAATACACATTTATTTGCAAGTGTCTCTGTGGTAAGGTATGGAGTCCTTTGGTGATATGCACAGAAATGGAACATCTGGGTCATATGGTCTTTCTATTGTTATTCTTTTAAGGACTGTCCAAACTGATTTTCATAATGGTTGTTTTAATTAGGGCTCCCATCATCAGTAAATAAGGGATCCTCTTTCCCCACATCCTCTCCAATATTTGTTGTCAATATTCTTGATGATAGCTATTCTGGAGTGAGATAGTATCTCAAGTTCATTTTAATTTGCATTTCCTCAATGAATAAATATGTTGAAAACTTTTAAAAATTAGTTATTGAAACAGCTGCTCCCACTGCTAGGAGTCCCACAAAAACACAAAGGGAGCAGCTGTTTCTCTGACTCTTTTGTAGGAACTACTTTCTTCTCATTGAGTTGCCTTGTCCAGCCTTGATAAGAGGGCATTTGCCTTGTCTTATTATTTCTTGTTTTGTTGTGTTTGCCTGTTGCCTCTTGGAGGTCTGCTGTTCTCTGTAAAAGAAACCGAGGGGAAGTGTATCGGGGGAGAGGGGAGGTGGGGGGGGAGCTGGGAGGAGTGGGGCAGGGGGAAACCATGGTCAGGATATATTTTATGAGTGATGAATCTATTTTCAATAAAATAATACTCACTTTGGAAAGCTCAAAAAAAAAATAAAATAAAAATTAGTTATTGGCCATTTGTGTTTATTCTTCTGAGGTCTGTACATTTCATCAGTTTGTTGATTGACAGATGAGTTTTGGTGTTTAATTTTTGCCATTCTTTGTAAATTCTGTCTGAAGTACAGTTGGTAAGGATGTTTTCCCATTTCATGTACTTCATGTTCTGCTGACAGTTTCTTTTCCTGTTTCTCTGTTAGATTTTGTCAATTTGACACTACTCCAAGTCACCTGGGAGGAGGGAACCTCAATTATGGAAATGCCTCCATCAGATTGGCCCATAGACACATCTGGGTAGCATTTTCTTAATTGTTGCTTGATGTGGGAGGGCCCATCCCAGTATTGGTGGTGCCACCCCAGACAGGTGATCCTGGGTTGTATAAGAAAATAAGCTGAGCAAGCCGTTGAAAACCAGCAAATAAGAAGCTCTCCTTCATGATTCCTGCCTTGGCTTCTGCTGCAATGATGGACCGTGATCCAGACATGTAAGCCAAAGAAACTCTCCTCCCCAACTTGCTTTTGTCATGGTGTTTCATTACAGCAAAAGAGAACAAAGTAGGACACCTGTGTAGAAGCATTTAATTTCATGCAGTCTCATCTGTTGATTCTTGGGGCTGGTTCCTGTGCTGTAAAGAGTTCTATTCAGAAGGTTCTTGCTGAAACCTCTATCTTAAAATGCATGTCTTATGTTTTCAACTAGCAGTTTCAGCAATCAGGTTGTCAATTAAGACTTCAATCCAGTTTGTTGATTTTTGTTCTGGGCAAAAGATATGAATCTAATTTCATTCTTCTGCTGATAGATACCCAGTTTTGTCAGTACTGTTTGTTGAATAGGCTTTTTTTCTCCTATTTTATGTTTTTGCCACCTTTGTCAAAAAGTAGGTGGTTGACTGGAGAGATGTCTCAGCAGTTAAGAGCACTTCCTGATCTTACAGATAAGTCTGTTTTGGTTTCCAATTCCCACATGGAGGCTCACAACTGCCTGTAACAACAGTTCCAGGGGATCCAATGGTCTCTTCTCCCACCATGGATACCAGGCCTAGAGCACACATGCATGCACACACACACACACACACACACACACACACACACACACAGGCAAAAACATTCCTACACATAAAATTAAAAATCTTTAAAAATAATGATGTAGCCACAGCCTTGTCAGTTTATTTCTGAGTGCTCTATTCTGTTACATTGGTCTGTCTATTCCTTATGCCAGTACTAGACTATCTTTCTCACTAGAGCTCTGTAGTATAGTTTGAGGTCAGGTATTGTACCCACAACTGCATTCTTACTTGTTAGAATCACTATGACTATTTTTGCTCTTTTGTAGTTCCATATGATTTTTGGATTATTTTTCCTGTGTCTGTGAATTTTAATAGTTATTATATTCAATCTGCAGATTTGTTTTAGGAATATAACATTTAATCTGTAGATTACTTTTTCATGATATTAATTTTGCCAATATAGGAGTATGGCAACTCTAGTGTCTTGTTTGATTTTCTTTTTAAATGCTTTAAAGTTTTCATTGTAGAGGTTGTTCACTTATTTGATTAGGTACAGTTATTATTATTATTATTATTATTATATTGGGACTATAATGATTGCAATATTTTCCCTAATTTCTTTCCCTGAGAGTTCATTGTTTCTAAGGTTATGCTGATTTTATATACTACAACTTTGCTGTATTAGATTGAAGTTTTCTAGTAGATTTTACAGAACCTTTTAAATATATGCTCATGTGATCTGCAAATAAATACAATTTGACTTCTTTTCATGTTTTTTATCTCCTTTTTTTCTCTGTTGTCTTTTCTGTGAGAGTGATCATCCTAGTCTCCTTCCCAATTTTAGCATAATGTTGGCTATATACTGCCAGGTTTGTTTTATTTTTTTGATGTATGCTTCATCTATTCATTATTTTGAAGTATACTTCATCAATTACTAACATTGCCAGGACTTTTATAATAAAGGCATGTTGAATTTTGTTAAATACTATTTCAGCATCAGTTAAGATGATTATGTGATTTCTGTCCTAAGATGTTCATATGATATATTACATTTATTGCCTTTCTTTTGTTTCCCATCCTTGCCTCTCCATGATGAAGCCCATTTGGTAATGATATATGACCTTCTTGGTGTGTTCATGAATTTAGTTTGTAAATATTTTATTCAGGAGTTTTGAAACTATGTTCATCAGAGAAAATGGTCTGTAGTTTTCTTTTTGTTGTTACGTATTTTCCTGATTTTGGTACCAGTATAATACTGACTTTATAGAATAAATTAAGTAATATTCCTACCCTTTCTATTTTGTGTAACAAATTAAAGATTGGTATTAGATCATCCTTGAAAGTTGGATAGAAAAATAAAGAAAAAAATTTAACTTTGATCAGGGTCAATTTATTATTATTATTTTAAATGTCAAAATTCTGGTGTCAATGCTAATAATTTGCCTATTCCAAAATATCAAAGATTCTCTTATATTATTCTTTTTAAAAATCAAAAAAATTAAATTATGTGTAGGTATGTGCATGGGTTCAGGTATTTACAGAGGCTAGAGGTGTTGAATCCCCCAGGATCTGGAGTTACAGGCAGTTGTGAGCTACCTGACATGGTAGCTGGGAAACAAACTCTGGTCCTCTGGAGGAGCAATGCATACTCTTAACTACTGAGCAATTTCTCCATCCCTTTCCTATTATTCTAGCTATTATATAGTTTTATGTTTTACCTTTAAACTCATGGTTCATTTTGAATTTATTTCTGTATGAGGTAGGAGATTTCATTATATGTTGACCTCATTTTGTACTCTACCAACAATCCACTGGATATATTTGTGTGGACTTCTCTGGATTTTTAACCTATTTATGACTTTTTCTGCTACAATATATGTTGCCTTGATTTTCTGAAAAATATACAGAAAGTAAAGCATCACTTTGTAATGCTACTGACACTGTAACTTTATCAACAATATTTAATTAAACACAGCTCATGCGGCCTATCTTTAGTTTAATCATTGTTGCTCTCTCACAGCTCCTCAGGGAGATAATTTGCAATAATTTAGTCTGAAGCCATGGAGAACTGGGAGCTGAATTAGAACCTGAATGTGTACAAATATGATGTTTTACTTTGAAAGATAAGAAAGAGTACTTGGAAATTATCAGATTCTAGAAGCATCAAAAGGGAAGCAGCAAGTGGGAATGGCCTGCCCATGAGGTTCTGACAGCAAATGGAACCAAGGCCTCATTCCATTTTAATTGCAATTTAGTGATGTTGCTCTATACTATAGTCATGTTCTTGAAAATGTATGTACACATCACTCCAACACATGATGGAAAGTAAGACAACTCTTTAGACTTGGACACAGCAGATGTGGCATCTGGCTGACCTACAATTGATTGAACATTTCAAATAGGTCAACCTCTCCTATAAGCTTTCAACTTTACAGTATCATTGTGTGACAGGAGATAATCTCACCATCATTTTACAAATATGAAAATCAAAGCTTTGATAAGTTAGCATAGCTTGTCCATGGTCATGCAGTTGATAATGCTTTAAGCATAATGCCAAGTTCTGTATTTTTCTTTGCTGTTACCATGTTAAGGAATTACCTTGCTGTTCCTAGGTAGTATTGTTGCTAGTTCCATTTTTCTTGCAATGTTCTTGTCTTGTTTGGGTTTCTGGGGTAAAACTAGTTTCATAAATTGAACACAAATGTGCTTCACCTCCTAGATTCTCCCAAAGAGACTGTGAAGAATCAGTGTTAATTCTTTAAATCTTTACTAGAATTTTCCAGTGAAAATGTCTAGGTATGATGACTTCTTTTACACCTGTTTTAAAATTATGAATTGGATTTATCTAATAATCTTGCTTGGTATTTACATTTTCTCCATCATATCGAATGACTCCTGGTATATTTATCTAAATTATCCATTTTGTGTGTGTAAAATTGTTTTTAGTGTTCTATCATTTTTTGTGTATTCAGCATATTTCATGATGTGTCCCATTTTATTCTTGATTTTGATAATTTTTTAAATGTTTTTGTCAGTTGTGTGAGGAGTTTGTCAATTTTATTGATCTCTGTGTAGAAACAATTCTCTATTACAATTGGCTTTTCTATTTTTTTCTGTTTCAGTTTTATTGATTCTGTTGTTGCAGTTACCATTTCCTTCCTTTTGCTTGCTTTCTCTAAAGTGTATTTTCTCTTCTGGTAGCACTAGGTATTAGTTCTATTGCCCTGAAAGTGCCAAAAATAAACCCCAGCAAGTGACCAAAAACTTTCCTAATGTGAACATTCTGATATGCATGTTCCTTCTTTCTCTGTATTCCACTAATTTTGTTATGTTCTGCTTTCATTTTTAGAAAACTGGTGTACCATTTTTATTTTCCAGGGATCTCCTCTTTGACCCATCATTGATTTATAAATGTGCTATTCAGTGTCTGTCTATTCATATAATTTTTACTATCTTTCTAATATCGATATGTAGTTTTACTCCATTTAGTCAGAAAAATGATATACTTTGCTTCCCCCCCAAGAACATTTAACTAGTTTAGTTTCCTTTCATGTCCTAGTAAATGTAGGAATTAGGTTTGGACATCTAGTGTCAGTGTTGAAATCTTGTTGGGATTTTTTTACTATGACTGGAATCCACAGATCAATTTTGGAAAAATTTGATTTCTTAACAATATTGTCTTTCATGCTGCAGAGTTGGTATATTAATTTAATTAGATCTTTTCATTTATTTCATCAGTATTATATAATTTTTATGCCTATGGACCCTGTGCAGATTCTTAGAAGCTAATCTTAAATAATTAAACTTTTAATGCTTTTATAAATAGTATATAAAAATTTCAAACTCCAATAATTTATTACTAGTACATAGAAGGACAAG
>CABHPQ010051897.1:0-20541 GCA_902168405.1 Peromyscus aztecus | reverse complement strand
GCACATGCTCAGCTATGTTCATAGCAGCATTGTTTGTAATAGCCAGAACCTGGAAACAACTTAGATGCCCTTCAACTGAAGAATGGGTAAATAAAATATGGTACATATACACAATGGAATACTACTCAGCAGAGAAAAACAATGACATCATGAGGTTTGCAGGCAAATGGATGGATCTAGAAAAATTCATCCTGAGTGAGGTAACCCAGACTCAGAAAGACAAACACGGTATGTACTCACTCATAGGTGGATACTAGATGTAAAACAAAGGATGACTAGACTGCTACTCACAAATCCAGGGAGGCTACCTAGTAAAGAGGACCCTAAGAAAGACACAGGGATCAACCAATGACAGAGAAATTGATGAGATCTGCATGAGCAAACTGGACGTGAGGTGGGGTAATGAAGGCCAAGGGTGGAGGGGGGAGAGCTTAGGGAAGTGGGAGATCCCAGCTGGATCAAGACAGAGAGGGAGAACAAGGAAAGAGAGACCATGATAAATGAAGACCCCATGGGAATAGGAAGAAGCAAAATGCTAGAGAGGTCCCCAGAAATTAACAAAGATACCTCCACTACCGGCAATGGTCGAGAGAAAGCCCGAACTGACCTACTCTGGTGATCGGATGGCCAAACACCTTAACTGTCATGCTAGAAATCTCATTCAATGACTGATGGAAGCAGATGCAGAGATCCACGGCCAGGCCCCAGGTGGAGCTCCAGGAGTCCAATTGGTGAGAAAGAGGAGGGATTATATGAGCGAGAGATGTTGAGACCATCATTGGAAAAAGCACAGGGACAAATAGCCAAAGTAATGGAAACACATGAACTATGAACCAATAGCTGAGGAGCCCCCATGGAATTGGATCAGGCCCTCTGGATAAGTGAGACAGTTGATTAGCTTGAACTGTTTGGGAGGCCCCCAGGCAGTGGGACCAGGACCTGTCCTTAGTGCATGAGTTGGCTTTTTGGAGCCTGGGGTCTAAGCTGGGACACTTTGCTCAGCCTGGGTGAAGGGAGGAGGGGACTGGACCTGCCTGGACTGAATCTAATCCCCAGGCTGAACTGAATCCCCAGGGGAGTCCTTGCCCTTGAGGAGGTGGGAATGGGGGGGGGGATTGGGAGGAGGGTGAGGTGGGGGAGGAGGGAGAACAGGGGAATCCGTGGCTGATATGTAAAATTAAATTAATTATAAAATAAAAAAAGAAAACACTGATAAAAGAACCAAAAGAATATAAGAACATATAAATTAATATGTTTATAAATTCAAAAAAAATAGATATTTCATCCCATCAGACCACAGTGGAATAAAACTAAAAACCTACAAAAGAAACTACCTAAAGCATAAAATGGATGGAGATGAAACGGTGCATTTTTAATAAATACTGGGCCATTCATTCAAGAAAGCAGAGAGGAAATTAAAAAAATATCTCTGGCCAAATGAAAATGAGATTAATTCCTTATGAAATAAGAAACCAACTGAAGGCAACAGTAGCCTTGCTTGACACCTAACCTATGCTCTTTTTCTGATGTTGGCATACTTCAGCACACTGGTACATCCCAGAACAGTGTCCACAATCTAACAGCATAAATGATACATCTTTTGAGGATCTCCAAAGGTCCAACCAGAAAACCTCAACTTCAGGTCAAAAAGATTAAGTTTATGGACTGGAGAAATGTTTCCACAGTTAAGAATACTTTTTGTCATGTAACATGCTTGTCTTTCTGGGTATGGGTTACCTCACTCAGGATGACTTTTTCTAGTTCCATCTCTTTGCCTGCAAATTTCATGGTCTCATTGTTTTTTTATAGCTGAGTAATACTGAGAATGTGTACCACATTCTCTTCATTCTTTCTTTGGATGCTCGCCCAACCTTGATTCAGGGGGAGGAGCTTGGCCCTGCCTCAACTTAATATGCCATGCTTTGTTGACTCCCATGGGAGGCCTGTGTCCTTTCTGAACAGAGACAGAGGAGGAGTGGATGAGCGGGGGTGGGGGTGGGGTGGGGTGGGGTTGGGGGGTGGGAGGTATAGATATGGGAAGTGGGAGAGGGAACAGGAGGATAGGAGGAAGAGGGAACTTTGGTCAGCATGTAAATTAAATGAAAAAATAATAAAAAATATATTGGAATAAAAAAATTAAAATAAAGATTACGTGTTGTTCTTACAACACTGGTTTAAATTCCCAGCACCAGCACCACCTGAAAGCTCATAAGTCTCTGTAACTCCAGTTGCAGGGGAATCCAGTCCCCTTTCCTAGCCTCGGAGAACACACATGTGCACCTTCATATATGCAGGAAAACATACAATACACAAAATTTAAAAATCAAAGGCATATGTTTTTTAAAAGACTACATTTAGAGCCCACATAATGATTAATATGCTTAAAATATTAAACCAAACTATAAAATGAGCAAAATTCCACCAGTGTTCCTAAGCAATCTCAAACCTAATAAATCCTTTACAAAAACATAAAAAAAATTATATTGATAGATCATACAGTCTTTGTTTCCATGGCTACTTACCAACAGGTAAAGAAAAGCCTTCTACCTTGTGATATCTTTCCCTTAGAGGAAGCCTGTTTAAATGAGCCTGAAGTTGAAGCTGATGAAAAGTCACTTGAATGTAATTAGGAGCTGAAGAATGTGTAGCCAAGGTTGAGTGCACACCATCTTCTACAAGAATGCATAGAAACTGAATACTTTCAGCATCAGAAAGGAAGACTCTTGGAAATGTTAATCGGTGTGAGTTTTCTGGTACACAGAACAATCAAAAGATATAAAGCCAGCGACATGGAGACTTCTAGCCTGATATAACAAAAGCATATTCAGAAATCAGAGGAATAATAACATATGGAAACTGACTGAAAATTAGAGAGAAAATGTCATCAATGGAATGGAAAGAGCTAAATGTAAAAAGGTACAATTTAGTAGATGGTTGAAAATTTAAAAGTGGGATTTCAGGAGGGACTAGGTGTTAGTTATATTTTTTCACGGCGCTGGTTAAACAGCGCTGCCTCCTGGCTGGTCACCGCCTGCAGCGGCCATGCCGGTGGAGGAGTGTGCTAAGTAAAAGAATCACAGCCATGGTTAACCTTTTTGAGCTTTATTGAGAGGGAGAGAGAGAGAGAGATAGGGAAAGAAAGAGAGAGAGAGAAAGAGAGAGACAGAGAGACAGAGGGGGTAGGGAGAGAGAGAGACAGGGGGCCCGCCGGGAGAGAGGAGCGGAAAGGAAGAGAAGAGGGAACAGAGCGCCCACCTGCTTTTTAGGCTGGGACACCGGCGAAGGCTGATGACGTAATTAAAGACCAAACCCTTACACTAGGAGGAGAGGAGGGAGAGGAAACTGCAGTCATCAGAAGGTAATATATGAAAGAAGAATAAATTTAAAAATATTAATTAATTAATTATAAACTTTTAACTAAGAAGTTAATTTTGAAATGAGATAATAGTATAACAGGAAATTAGACACTGGATTTTTTCTGTGCATCCAAAATTAGTATTCAACTATGTATCTTTAAAGCTGAGCATGGAGGCTCATACATGTAATCCTACCCTTTTGGTGGCCAGTCTGAGGAAAGAGGATTGCCAGGAGGTCAAACACAGCCTGAGCTGCAGAGTCAGACCTTGTCTCCAGAGAAACAAAGGCAATAGAACTCAAAGGACAGTTCCTATGAGCTGGTCTCTTCTAGCTATCATAGTCCCACACAGACCTCCCTTCACAGAACTCATCTGTCACACACTAGTTTGACTAGCTAAAATCTAGAGTTTTGCTCTACATTTTCTTCTTCTAAATTTAGGAAAAATCCAGTTATTCTAGTTTAGGGAAAATATTTTACCAGTTTTTTTGTTGTTATTATCATCCTCCCCATAAAAATTTTTGTTTCATTTTATTGTTATCTAAATACATTTTCACACAAGCAGTTCCCTTGGCATCTTTGTGCTACTTATCGATTTACTGATTCCTTTCTATTTGCGTTCATTTGAATCTTAAATTTGCATTTTGAGATACCATATCTGAAGAAGACAAATTTACTTTTTCTAAATAAAATAATTGTATGTGTTCCCTATAGTATTCCTTTTAAAGTTTTCTTTGAGAATTCTTTGAGAATTTTATACACGAATACTGTGTGAACATCATTCCATACCTTTCTCTCCTCTCTTAAATTCCTCTATTTCCCTGAAGAAGACTGTTGTCCTCCCCTCTACCCCCATTGATCACCTATAACTCTTCTTCTAGGGGTAGGACCTTGTGAGATTAACTCCATCCATGTATAGCTACATCAACTGGTGTGCTCATTATGCAGGTCTCTTTTTTCAAACATATTGTTGAGATTTATCATATTATATTTTATATTGTTATGTTTGGTTGTTATCACTTAGAAAGCTGTTCTTTTCTAAACAAAGACAGAAAGTGAGTGGACTAGGTTGGGAGAGGAGGTTGAGAGGAACTGGAAGTAGTACAGAGAGGGAAAACTATAATCAGGATATATTGTATGAGAAAAGAATCTATTTTTAATAAGAGGGGATAACTGGGATATGCCACTTGTCATGGAGCTGCTATTTAAAGTAACAAAAGAAACAAACCAACAAAATAACATTAATTTGATTAATTTGGAAACTATTCTCCCCTTATGGTGGCCAAAATTCCACAAGAAAAAATTAGAAGCAGGTTTTGTCACATTATTTTTTTAACTTTATTTTCTTAAAATCTCAGCAAACAACAAAAAAAGCACAGTACAGAAAGAAAAAAGCTTTAAATGCTAATACTAATTAGTGACATTTAAGAATTTTTCATTCTGGAAGCTAAACAGACAGTTCAATGGATAAGAGTGCTGGCTATTCCTCCAGAGGACCTGGATTCAATTCTAAGCAACCAGATGGTAGATCATAATCATCTACAACTCTAGTTCCAGGAGATCTAGTGCCTTCTCATGGCCTCCACAGGCACCAGACACCCGTGTGGTACACAGACATATAAGCCAAACATTCATATTCATAAAAAATAATAAAATAAATTTAAAAAGAATTACCCTTTTTGATTGAACTCTTGATTTAAAAAAATAAGAGAGAAAGGACTAAAGAACAGAGACTGTTGAGTGGAGGGGGGAGAAAGAGTGAATGCAGGAAAGGATGGATAGAAAGAAAGAAGGAAAGCATGTTGATCAGACATGTAAGAGAATAGATCACAAAATAAACAACTGGAGACTGGGAATGAGGATTTCTCTGCCTTCTTTAAAATTTGAGTACATGCAGAAGAATGAAATTAGATCAGTTTCTATCATTGTGCACAAAAATCAGATCTGAGTGGATCAAAATCTCATTTTTAAACCTGAAACATTAAAACCATTAGAAGAAAACATATGCAATACCCGACAAGATATGTGTTTAAAAAACAAACACACAAACAAATAAAAACTTTCTGAACAGGATTCCATTAGTCAAGGAATTAAGCCCAACAACTGACAACTGGAATGTCATAAAACTAAAAATAATCTGTATAGCTAGGTAAATAATTCATCATGGAAAGAAGAAACTCAGAGAATCTTTGCAACCTACACAGCTGACAAAGTATTAATATATAAGAACTCAAAAAACAATGAATCAAGATACCAAATAACCCAACTAAAAATGGGGTAAGCATCTAAACAGAGAGTTCTCAATAGAAGAAAAATGGCTAAGAAATCAAAAAGTGTTTAGCATACTTTATAAACAGGGAATATACTAGTTCCCGCAACGATTTTCTTGTATGCTATGTATGCTTCCAAGAACTTCTAACAGTGTATTTATTTATCTGAAATACTTCTCAAGCATCCTAGGCCATAAGGGCAAACAGTCTCCTGATTTAAGGTAAACACCCTTCCAGAAACACTTCCTAGGGAACAGCTAGGAACATAGCTTTAATTCTTGTGCAAATGAAGCTCAGACCCTCCTTCCTCTCACAGGCCAAGTAGCATTGTAGATCAATTGACTCAGAACAAAAGGGTTTTTTGCACACCAGGTGCAGTGAATTACTGAGGCAGAATTCTTAGCTCTGAGCACCTGACCAGGAAGAGGCAAGGCAGAGTTTTAGGATATTGTAGGTGAATTCTGGGAGAAGAGTGAGCCTCTCCCAGGGACCAGCCCTTTATTGATTGTGTATTGTGGAGTGGTCAGTCTTGAAACATATACACACTATTAATTGAATGAACTTAGCAGGTTGTATTTATATATTTGTATTTCACACACACACACACACACACACACGTATACATATATTTGTTTTGTATTTCACAGACACACACATAGATATACTATATATAGTATGAGGAAATAGTAATGAAAAAGAGACTTTGAACTCTCAAGAGTGGTGGAGACCTGGGAAAGGCTTGAGGGAAGCTGTTTGAAAAGAACTGGAGGAAAGAAAGGGAGGGAGAAAGTGATGCAATTTCTATTTCAATTAAAAAAATTTAAAAGGAAAGAAAAATAAATACTTTTTATAAAGAGAGACTATGAGAATTATTGAGAAAGTAGAACAATAGTGACTAGATCTGCACTGAGTCTCTACCAATAAAAGTAATTTTCAATAATAATATAGTAAAAGATATAAGAATCAGTGGGAGAAAAAAATGAACAGTGGGAGCCTGTTAAGGGGTAGGAAAGTGCCGTTACAAAAACAGATGTGTCACTTCAGAGAAATCTTGCAAGGATGAATTTTTTTTAAACTATCAATTAAGATTAAGCCATTAATCCTCTTAATCAAAGAGAAAAGAAAATGCCTTGATTATCCAAAAACTATCCTAATCAGAAATACAACTAAAACTTGTCTGATTAATATTCTATTTAAATGACTATTAAGAAGTGCCACTGTGGGCAACTCAATGTGGTACAAGCATGTAAGATTTAAAAAAAAAATTAAAATCATTATATTCCAAGATTCTCACAAATAATTAAAAACAGAAGATTTAAACTTGGGAGGATAGCATTTAATGCAGCTTAACTGTTAACAGATCTCTTATAGCTCCTGCAGTCATACCCAGCTATCAGGTTATCCACACTATGATAGGAAAATATTGTCCAAGATATATTAGGTAAGACTACATATAGTTTAGTATGCAATACTGATTTCAGGTGTAGTCCAAAAACCTTCAAAATCTATTATACAATTTTAGCTTACCAGTATCCACGTCTATAAACCAGCTTCTTGATGATGCTAGAATGATTATCGCCACCCAGACTGTCTTATCTGCTGGTGTCCAGGCATTATCTCTAAATGCCTGATTAACACTGGATATTTTTGTATTCATACAGGAGTAGCACCAGGGTGGGAATATATGGGCATAGTAGAGTTGATCTCATACTAAACCTAGACTAAGTTAGAGAAGAGGAGAGTACCTGATATGCGTCCATCACAATGGCTTAATTCTGAACTATTTAGGTCATGTAAGATTGATCTCTGGTTCTTCCCTCAAAAAGCAAACAAGAATCAGAAGTTGAAAAATACAGTGCACTAATCTAAATATTAAAAAAAAAAAAACCTTTTGGACAGTAACAGAACATTTTTAGAGATGGGGTGTGTGTGTGTAGTGAGGGGTACTTGCCCATTCACATGTGTAGAGGAGGTCAGATATCCTGCTGTGATAGTCTTTCTTATTTATTTCCATAAGACTGTGTCTCTCACTCAATTTGGAGTTAGACTGGCAGCAACCAAGGCTTTGCAATCTTTTCACCTCCACTTTAGAGTTACTGGCCCATTTTTTAAGATGGGTGCTTGACAAGTGAACATAGGTTCACATGTTTGTGCTGCAAATGCTTTTACTTTCTGACCTAGTTTGATTTCTACTACCATGAAAAACATTATTACCAAAAGCAACCTGAGGATAAAAGACTGTATTCAATTTGCATATCCACATAACAATCCGTCATGAAGGCTGCCACAGTAGGAACTCAAGCACAACAAGAACCTAGAGGCAAAGACCTCAATAAGAGGCCAAGGGGTCTGCTGCTTACTGGCTTGCTCCACATGGCTTGCTCAGCTTGCTCATTTTTACAACCCAGGACCACTCACCCAGAGCAGCCTTGCCAAGAATGTTCTAGGCTCTCACACATTAATAATCAATCAAGAAAATGCCTCCACAGACTTGTTTACAGGCCGATCTGATGGAGGTGATTCTTCAGTTGAAGCACCCTTTTCCATCTATGTCTAGATTGTGGCAAGTTGACCAAAACCGAATAACAAATTTGCTGAGCCATCTCCATAGCAACCAAAGGTCTTTCTAATAAGGTAATACAACAATGAAAAAGGTATTTTCCTATATTTTATCAAAATAAACAAAGTTAGGCTAAGCAACACATACAGAAATCATTCCGATATGAGATGAGATGGCCTTTCTTTTTCCAGTCCACAACAGCAACATTTGATCAGATCATCTCCTCGTTAATGGTGGTAGGGGAAAAGACATCTAAGCAAGGCTCACTAGCTGTTAACCATCATGGAGCAAAATGCTTTATGTACACCAGTCAATTACTCCTATGATTCATTCATAATGCTTCATGTAAATGCTGGTAATGCAAGTGAGCCCAGAGAGGAGTTGGGTAAGAAGGGGAGGGGGGGAGAGGAACTGTCAGAGTTGAAGAACAAAGTAGCATTTTTTTCTGCTGCCTGCCAAATTCTCACTATAACATAAATGTCTGCTGAGAATGTGGATAGCATTTCTCAGAGGACAGGTAGCAGTTTAATAGGAAGGAGTTAAAGTACCAATTCAAGACCCAAAGAGGTAACAGCTGAGCTAATGACAAAGCAGAGGAGCTATACCTATAGATGGAATGGAGACTTTTCAAGCTCGTAGGAGGAGGGTGACGCAGAAAAATAAAATCTGCTTCTATGCTAACTAGGGCAGGGTACTTCATGAAATTTAATGAAGAATGCTGTTGATAAATAAGAAAACTAAGGAGGTATTTATACATGTTTTATCCATGTGTTTGTGCAGGTCTACTTCTGTTTAATTTTTAAGGGGTCATTGGTATAAATGTTAGTCTGGCATACTAAAACTGACTGTCACATTGGGATATTTTTTGGTTGGTTGATTTTTGATGTATTGTTTTGTTGTTTTATGAACTTTTTATTTTAAAACAGGATAAAATTTTATTAGTGCTTTGAGAGGTTCATGCAACCCGTTATCTGCATATCCACAACCACCATCCTTTGTACCTACCAGCTTTGTGTCTTTTAGTTTTTAAACTTTCAAGACCAGTCTGTGCTGCCTAGATATTCTTGAATGTATGGTTTTTCTACTGTGGACTGGTCTAATCACCAGGGGCTACATTCTTCGAGAACACCCTTTTCCTTTTCAAGAAGCCAACATTTCTAATAGCTTGAAGGTGAGATGTGGGCTTTGTGCCAAACTTCTTCCTTCATACTGTCATTTGGTTTTGATTTAGCTTGGCCAGGTCTTATACATGCTGCCCCAAACCCTTTGAGATCATATATGCAGCAGGCCTGCTGTGTTCATAAGATATGTTTTTACACATTCTGCCCTACTTTTCTGCAGTGATCCCCGATCCTGGGGTGGGGACTATGCAGTATAAATGTTCCGTTTAGGACTGAGTATTCAGTATTCTGTAGTCTCTTATTCTTTGTATCTTGACTAGTTGTGGGTCTCTGTATGAATCACCATCTATAGCAAATAGAAGCTTCTCAGATGAGTGTTGAGAGATACATTAATCTGCATGTATAATAGTAATTTATTAGGAGTCAGTTTAATGCTATGTCCACTTTTTAGAATAATAGTAGCAAGTTTTCCCCTAGGACCTATGATTATCCAGTAAGAGATTCTGGGCCTGATAATGGTGCAAGGTATGAATTTTATCTTGAGAAACTTCAGTAAGAAGTATTTCTTAGAAGTTAATAATTACATATAACAAAATTTGATCACATCTGTCTTTGTTAGAATTTCTGTTGCTATGAAGAAACACCATGACCATCATGGCAACTCTTATTAGAAAAACATTTAATTGAGGGGGTTTGCTTATAGTTTCAGAAGTTCAGTCTACTGTCATCATGGTGAAAAGCATGGTGCTGAAGGACTAGCTGAGAGTCCTACATCTTGCAGGCAACAGGAAGTCGAATAACAAAATGTACAGTATCCTGAGCAATGGAATCTCAAAGCTCACACCCACAGTGACACATTTCCTCCATATCTACTCCAACAAAGCCACACCTCCTAATAGTGCCACTCCCTATGAGATTATGGGGGCCAAATACATTCAAAATACATACATGCATAGAGATAGATATAGATAGATAGATGATAGATAGATAGATAGATAGATAGATAGATAGATAGATAGATAGATAGACAGATCCTCTATTTCCCTACTTCAGTTTCTCCGAGGATCCTCCAACCAGGCCCTATTCCAAACTTTGTGTCTTCTTTTCTTTCCTTGTTTAGATGATCCACTAAGTCCAACTGATTTTTCTCCACATAGGTGTGGGACCATCTGCTGGAGCATAGATAATCTACCAGTAACCATATCTTCCAATATAATGATTCTCTTTCCAGCAATAACTAACAACTGCCAAAAGTTTCTCAGTTAAGGAGTAGTGCTTTGAGAATTTCCTACATATCTATACCATAAGAGGGACCCCACCTCTGACAATACCTAGAAGGCCAGGAACCAGAGACTGGAAAGGCCAAAGACCCTGAACAGAACCAAACAGGAACAGCAAATTAAAAAATAGAAACTAATAGAAACTGATGCAGAGACTCACAGCCAAACATTAGATGGTATTCTGGGAATCCTGCTGAAGATGACTAGGAGGAATTGTGGGAACCAAAGGTTTCAAGGACACACACACAAAAAAAACACAGATTCATCTCACCTAGGCTAATAAGGGTTCACAGAGACTGAAGCAACAATCAGGGAACCTGCATGGGTCTGACCTAGAAAAATTTGCGTTAGTGGTACCTACTTACAATAATTCTTAGCCTGTTAAGAAATATCAATGGAAGGTTCTCCCACAGGAAATGTTAAATAGCCCAACTCTGTGCCAATATTTTGTATGACAACTATTGGAAATAATACGTAAGCAGTTTCCTCAATCTATAGTTTACCATTACATTGATGACATTTTACTAGCTGATTCAAATGTAGGCACTTTAGAAAGAATATTAAAGAAGCAAATTTTGCCTTGTTGGGGATTACACATTACTCCTGAAAAAAAATACAAAGAGGAGATTATATTAATTATTCAGTATATAAAATAGGTCTACAAACAATTAGACCTCCAAAGGTACAAATTAGGAAAGATCAATTACAGACTCTTTATGACTTCCAAAGATTATTCAGAGACATTTCCTATCTATGGACCACTATTGGGGTAAAAAATCATGAACTGAGTAATTTGTTCAAAATCTTAGATGGTGTCAAGGACTTAAATAGTCCAAGAGAATTTTAATGCAGAGGAGAGATATTAGGATATTTCTACCAAATAAACAGAATAAGAAATTAAAGATATATGTGGAAAAGATTCTTGATTTCATTTTATAATGAAGATTGAGACTTACTGCATCAATTAGCAGGAATAGACCAAGCAGAAATTGTAGCACCTTTAACTAATGATGAAATTGACAAATTATGGCCAGAAAGTGAACCTTGACAAAGGGCTTGCAGTAATTTTTTGAGAGATATTAACAACAAATATTCCCAAAATAATAGAATTCAATTTATAAAGAGAACTAACTGGATCCTGCCTCTCATTGTATAGTAAAAACCAATATCTGGAGCCCCTACATTTTATACTGATGCAAACAAGTCAGGAAAGGCAGGCTACTCATCAGAAAATTTAAGTAAAGTAGATCAAAGTCCTTAAAATTCTGTTCAAAAATCAGAATTATATGCCATTTTGATAGTATTAATGGATTTTATGGAACCTCTCAACATAGTTACTGACTCTCAGTGTGCAGAAAGATTTGTTGGACACATTGAAACAGCAGAATTTATCCCTGATGAGTCAGAATTAACTTCGTTTTTTATTCAGTTACAAGAAATAACCAGGAATAGGACTAACCCTTATATATAACACACATCCATCCCATACAGGTCTGCCAGGCCCTCTAGCACAGGTAATGACAAAATTGATCAACTATTGATAGGCAATGTGATGGAGGCCTCAGAATTTTATTTTAAAAAATCATATCAATAGTAGGGGTTTGAAAAAGAATTTTTCCATGACCTGGCAACAAGTCAAGGAAATTATAAGGAAATGTACTACTTGTTCTTTATGCAATCAAACTCCACTACCCACATGAAGTAACCCAAAGACTACTCAAAGGAATGAAATCTGGCAGATGGATGTATTTCATTTTGCAGAGTTTAGAGAATTAAAATATGTACACCACACCATTGATACCTATTCAGGATTTCAATGGGCAACTGCTCTGAGTTCCAAAAAGGCTGACTCTGTAATCATACATTTGCTAGAAATTATAGCCATCATGGGTATACCTGTACAAAATAAGACTAACACTGCCCCAGCATTTGTCTCCAGTAAAATGAAACAGTCTTTTTCTTTGCTTATTACAATATAAATCATATTACAGGAATACCACACAATCCTACAGGCCAAGCAGTCATAGAAAGATCAAATTGAACTCTGAAGGATATGCTAAATAAACAGAAAGGGGTAATAATGACCCCCCAGAAATAGATTACATAATGCTTTATTAGCTTTGAATTTTCTCAGTACTAATGAGAAAGGAACAACAGCTGCAGAGAGACACTGGATAAGAGAAAAAAAAACTACAGAATTAAATCAGCCTGTATACTTTAAAGGTGTGCTGACTTCAGAATGGAATGTGTTATGTTTGGGATGAGGTTTTGCTTTTATTTCCACAAGAGAAGAATATCTATGGATACCATCAAAATTGATGAAGGCTTGATTTGAACAAGAGAGACCTCTTAATTAGAAGAAGTGATAGTTCATCAACCAGTGTGACCATTTAATATAAACCAACTTATACGATGTAAAAATACTTTTCATTTGCTGAAATATAACTTGCCAAAAGGGAACCTCCCCAAAATTAGGGTTGGGGAAGAATTTTATTTTTGTCTTTCAAGAGAATGAAGGCTAAGGAATCTGAAGAACACTGGACAAATAAGACATCTAAAGAAAAAGGACAAATCATCCAGAAAAAAAAATGTCCCATGAGAAAGAGTAAATTGGCCTATTGGTATATTAAATATCTAAAAGGATAAATTTTCATAAATCTTCCTAAAGGTTTGTTTCTACTGTTTTCTACAAATACATAATGCAAATGGTCTTTATGTAGTCCCAGTTCAATTAAAAATTAAAGCTGGCTTTGGAGTTGGAGTGTGGCTCTCTCCTTCTTTAAACCCAAGTATGCTTGTTAAGGCAAAATGCAAAATCTCTGTATCATATCAGAAGAGCCACCTGATATGGGACAGAAGAAAATCAAAATTAAGTGACTATTCTTTTGCTAATAACTTCATAATCCTTTGGTTTTATTTTGACTCTTTTTTATTTATAGATATTTTTATTTTATAATTGATTTATTTTTACATATCAGCGTGTATTCTTCACTGCTCAAGAAAAACTTCATAATTTGAATTAATATTTTCTCCTTGCCTCAACAAATATAAAAATTATACAGGTAGACATGTTTCTATTTACCACTTTCCTGAAAGAAACAAAACAGCATTATTAATTCCAATAATAACTGTGGAATTCCAACAGATGTTGCAGAAGATTAGATTTATTTACTCATTATTTTATGATCCAATATTAGTAAGTTAAGGGGAATAATATAAGTTAATAATATAAGTTAAGGGAAAGCAACTATTTAAGAAGAAATTTAGCCTTTAGAGATCTCAAGTAGAAACACTGGCCAAACAAAATTATGGGATCATGAAGCCCTAGTAAAAATGTCAACTTGCTTGCTTCAATGTTTTATCATTGGCTAGTCATTATGTCAGGATAATTTCTGACATGGACAAGAGTAAATTATGCCACCACTATCTGCAATATAAAGGTTCTCACAGAGCTCACATTGTTATAGATCCTGGGTATTGAGGTCTTACTTGTATTCATAAAAAATGGACCTGTCAAAAGAACTCAGGATTAATAAGGACAGATATTTTAAGAAGTTCAGAGGGGAGGGATTAGTTTATTTACTGTATCGCATGGTTTTCAAAGGAAAAAATATAATGCTAGAATCATTAGTTACCAGTGCATCCATCATCTTTTGGGAAAATAAATTCATTTTTAAAGTAAAGAGTTTTGCTCTTTTTAAGCATATTTAAAATTTAACATTAAATCAGTGTAAAGCAGAAAAGATTAAATCTCCAAATTTGTAGCACATGACATAAAATCCAGAAAAAATATTTTTACTTGCCAATGATTTTATCTATTATAAAATGATATTTGTTATGCCATATTATAAATGCTAATTGATACATAAAATGTTCATGCTAGTGATTTCTCATAGGTGTTATAGATAAAATGATAAGCTATATCATTAAAATAATTCATTCCTGAAGATGATATGGGATCAAGGAAGATAATTTTGTCTTCCATTATAAGAAAAATTATTGCAAAATATAACCCAACAACAAGAACCATTCACAAGTAGCAAGCTAGCATAAATTTTTATCTAGGATGCTGATTTCTACTAGAATGTTCCCAACAACTTCATGCAACATAATCATTTCTAGAAGCGCCTCCATTGTCCATCAACACAAAATGGCTAAATAAGACATTATACCCCTATGAGGGACCATAATTAATCTAAAATCAAAAACTGTGTGCCATAACTGGATTAATGTCAAAAACTATTACACTCAGTGCTGCATTAATTAAAACTATAAAGTTCTGGTACTGGATCTCTTGAATTGTGAGAATGTACAGAAAATCATGCAAGTACACATAGGAATTTATCATGCAACGTATGATAAAAGTGGCCTTTCAATTTTCTAAAGGAAGAAAGGACAATTTAATAAATGATGCAGGGATTGGTTAATCATTTGGAAAAAGATAAAATTAGAGTCATACTTCACCAGTGTCCTTGAAAACTCAATTCCAAAATACATCATACATCTAAATGTTAAAAATATATATGGTGCCCTACAAGTAGGGAAAGAAAACTCATATAAAATTTTCTTTATTCTCAGTGTGAGTGAAATACATTCTATTGCTCAAAATGCAGAGAAAATGAAATATTGATCATTTTACCTTAATTTGGCAGCACATTTTATGACAAAATTGCATCATGTGTTAGTGTGCTTTCCACTTTCCAGTACAATAACACATCAAAAATGATCCAGTTTGAAGATATAAGATGGTTTGCTTTTGCTCATAGTTTTAGAGATTTTGTCCCTACATAATTAAAAATTAATTATTAGCAAATAATAGTGATAAATCATGTGAAATACCATAAAAGAGAAATTTTACTCACTTAATATCTCAAATGTAATATAAATGAAGAGGAAAGAGCAGTGTTCAACTATCATCCTCTTAGAGAGCATGATCCCATAAGCTATAGGCCTCCTAGTAAACTCTAATTCTGAAAGGCTGGACTCATCCAAAGAAGCACACTCTAAATCAAGTCTTAGCCAAATGGACTCTTGTAGGAGACCACCCCCACTTTTCCCCAGGGTACTCTTGAGGAGGGAGAAGTGAGAAATCTTTATATAGAAGGATAGAGGAGAGACAGATAGAAACACAGGATAGCTCAGGAGGGCCTGGATCCTTATCCACCGGCCCAGAACTTTATTCCAAAGGGCTTTTTATAACAATACCTAGGGGTGAGACAAAAGACCTCCCCCTTGCTAGATACAACCAAGTGTAGACGACCAAGTTGGAGTTTTCTCCAGTCCCGTTCAGACCCACAGCCACTCAGACCCAAAGAAACACACAGAGACTTTATTACTTATAAACTGTACAGCCATGGCAGGTTTCTTGCTAGCTAGATCTTACATCTTAAATTAACCCAAATTCTATAGATTTCTTAATCTATAAGTTGCCATGTGGCTTGTGGCTTATCGATATCTGTACATCTTGCTTCTCATGGTGTCAACTGGCAGTGTTTCCTGACTCAGCCTTCCACTTCCTAGCATTCTCCTTGTCTGTTTATCTTGCATATACTTCCTGTCTCCACCTCATTCAGCAAACCCTACTGGCATGCATCACCACACAAACCTTTAATCCCAGTTCTGCCTTCACATCCTGCTTCTCATGGTGGCAGCAGCTGGCAGCAGCTAGCAGCGTCTCCTGACTCAGCCTACCTGTTCCCAGAATTCTCATCTCTCCTTATCCTGCCTACACTATACTTCCTGCCTGGCTACTGGCCAAACAGCATTTTATTTATCAACCAAATCAGAGCAACACATTCACAGCATACAGAGTGATCAATATCCACAGCAGTAGACCCTACCAAACACCTGGTACCCAGGCCTGTAGTAAGAGTTTTCTCTGGTCTCACCTGGCCCTGAGGTTCCCATAGCCACTTATAAAATAGTCACTCAGAGGCTTAAAATTAATTGTGAATTATATAGCCTATGGCTCAAGCTTCTTACTAGCTAGTTCTTATATCTTAAATTAACCCATTTCTATTAATCTATGTTTTGCCATGTGTTCCTTGGCTTTTGACTTTTTTTTGATTTTTTTAAGTTTTTTGAGGCAGGGTTTCTCTGTGTAGCTTTGCACCTTTCCTGGAACTCACTCAGTTGCCCAGGCTGACCTTGAACTCACAGAGAGATCTGCCTGCCTCTGCCTCCTGAGTGCTGGGATTAAAGGATGTTCTGTGGCATTACCATTCTGCTGGCATGTTGCTCCTTGAGTGGCAGGCAAGTGTCTTTAAACTCTGCCTTTCTCTTTCCTGTCTCTCTCCTTGGACCTCCCGTCTGCCTCTAAGCTCCCTTGCCATAGGCCAAAGCAGGTTATTAACCAATGGGAACAACATACATTCACAGTGTACAGAAAGACATCCCCCAACATAGGCCCATGGTTCAATTATCCTCTTATGAAGCCCTGCTGGTA
The DNA here is from genome assembly GCA_902168405.1 of Peromyscus aztecus. NCBI lineage: Eukaryota > Metazoa > Chordata > Mammalia > Rodentia > Cricetidae > Peromyscus > Peromyscus aztecus. The sequence goes on along the minus strand of CABHPQ010051897.1, from coordinate 3,510 downwards.
AAGCAAGCTCACATCTTACTGGGAAACCTGTGTGGGTTCCAACAGACTCTGAAGGACACTTAAACTGCATCCTACATCCCATCATAAATAAAGTCAAAACACAACTCACAAACTAAATAGGAATTAGGAACCTTTCAATATATACTGCATGATGAAAGGTTCCTATCACAAACATAGGAAGAATTATTAAAAGTTAAGGATATTAGCTTTACATTTACATATTAAAAGTTAAGGATATTAGGGTACAAAAATATTCACTTTAAAGATATGATTTGACACTTAAACATATGTGAATATATATTTTTTAATAATTAGACAAATACAAATTAAAATTCATTAACATAGCATTCCTCATTTATGAGACATATATAAATGTGTAGTAATACCTTGACATTGTATTAACCATGCAAGACACCGCTGGTAGGATTGCAAATGCTAGAACCCTACTAGAGGGAAATTTTCCAATAATGTCTAATATGGGCAAACACACTAGGTGCTAAACACTCACTTGGCAACTGAGATTCTTATATGAACCTTTCATTTCCAGCTAATCTATATACAATTTCCCTACTCATAAATTACAATTTCAAAGTCATCATAATTCAGTAGTTGAAGTAAAAGACAAACACAAAGGGATTTAAATACATTGGTATGCAAATATATCAAATCATTCATTATTGGTATTTGTAACCTCAAATCTGCAAAATAATCAAATAGTAGATATCTATGAGAGTGGTATAACAAACTATGAGAACACACAATAGTCTATGGTGCATCATTACAAAAACTGTGTATGAACAATATGTAAAGATATAGAGTGAATTCCAGAATATATTATGTAAAATAAAAGTTAAAAAATAATGTGTGTCTTGGCATAGCTTTCATGCAGAAAGAAGGAAGAAATAAGAAAACATATGTAACTGATCACCAAAAGAGTGAAAGGAAAAGGGAAGAAGAAGAAACAGAAAATGAATCACATAAGTTCCATCATGTGAGGGGAAAGGGTAGAAACAACTGTAAGTTGTAATGGGCTTTTCCATATATGCATACATAGTCCATAATCATGATTTAGATGATAATTAAAATATAATAACTAGCCAAAGCTATGTCCCCGGCTTGTCTGTAAAATAACTCCCACTTCAAAGTACGTGTAGAAATTATCTTCTTTACTTGATGTCTTAAATATATTCTTTAATGCCTGTTTGTCTTTACTGAAACATTTCAGATGTCTTTTTGTTTGAGGGAAGCCTAACCTAACAAACTAAAAGCCACAGGCTCAGTCACAGCTTTAGCCTTCTTAACAAAATATACATCCTCAATCTTATTTCATAAAATACATCATTTAAAAGGCCAAATGCCTTAAACCACAAGAGTACTGCATTTGAATCTGAATGAGTACTAAAGATCTTTATTTTCCTCATATGTTGTTTGAAAAGAACTAAGATGACATGTAAATTACCCAATTCTTAGGACAAACACCCAGTATTTTTCTTGATTCCCCCAAATTCTTGAATGTTTTTATGAAATAAAATGTATGAATTTAAGAGAACTTCATAAGTAATTAACTGCACAGGTGTTCAATAAAATTCCTCGGTCATCAAAAATATATTGGACATAACAAGCAACTAACTGGCTGAAATGTATTGAGTCATATTTTTAAAGAGTTTTAGAATGTTTTTAATAATTGTATCTTTCACAGTTGTTTATATGCTATTTCTCACTTGGTCAGCTTTGAAAAATCATTTTACTTGGCATAAGAATGTTCAGAGCTAAGAAATTCTAGTTTACATTCCTATTTGTTTCATAAAGCCCTTCAGTCTTAGATCAATAATGAGATCCACTTGTGAAAAGATGTGTGCGCTCTTGCTGTAATTCACCCGGCTGCACATTGTATTTCAAGAATTGGTACTTAGTGTGCCTCACAGGTACTTTAACTTTGTTTTAAATTCACCAGGGCAAATATAATCACATTAGGTGGTGAGCAGTCACTTGGCAACTGAGATCCTGATTTGAACACTTCATTTCCAGCTAAGTCTTACACATTTTCACTACCCACAAATTACAATTTCAAAATGATCATAATTCAGTGGTTGACATAACCGAGTAACAGAAAGGGATTTAAATGCATTGGTATGATCAATGAAGCAGATAGTTATGCACCTTTCACAGGTTCAGAAATAAATTATGAAATATACTCTCATTATTTGTAAATTGCATTCACGGGAAGAGTTCTGTAATTATTGCATATTTATGACCATCCCGACATCAATGTAAAATTATATTAAGATCACACTTATTAAAAGCAAACTACTCAAAATGCAGAAACACGAGCCATTTCATAAACTTTCTTTCTCTCTTCTGTAGATGAACAGTCTTATTAAATAAGAAACACAGAGCCAAATGCAGAGTTAAAAGCCCAAGAGGTCAGAGCAGTAGCCAAGAGCTGAGACTTAAAATCACCTTCTTACCCTTCCTGCCACTGCTGTCCTTCCCCTCAGCAAGCGACCTACTTCCTGTGTATCTGTCTTTTTATTGACTTTCTGTTCTGCCTTCTCATTGGTTGTAAACCCAACCACATGACCTCCTCGTCACTGCCTGTCTATACAGACCTCCAGGTCTTCTATGGTTGGTATTGAGATTAAAGGCATGTGTCTCCATGCTGGCTGTATCCTTGAACACACAGAGATCTGTCTGTCATGTGATCTGGATTAAAGATGTGTGCCACCACCGCCCAGCTCTTGCTATGGCTTGCTATTAGCTCTGACCCCCAGGCAACTTTATTTATTAACATACAAATAAAATCACATTTCAGTACAAATAAAATATCACCATACTCTTCTGTAATATCAAAATAAAGGGCTACTCCAAATCCCCAAAGGGGAAAAGAATTGCAATAAAATTGATGTTTCAGCCAATAAGACTTTCATGATACTCATACAAATTTGATTAAAACTTAATTTTTAATATGGCACTTACCAAGACAATAGTTCACTTAATCTGCATTAATTGACTACAGAATTTTCTTTCCAGTAACCAAATAAAAGAAAGAATGATGAAAAGATTGGTTTAGGTTTTCATGTGAAAGCTGTTTCTGCAAAATTATAATATCATCAGTTTCTAAGTACTTCCTCTTACTGGAAGGAACTTAATCAAATAATGTAGCATATACCATTTCCAAAAGCTTGGAAAGAATTTCATTATTTAGCTATTACCTGTAACAACCATCTGTTCCATTGAAATTCTACTCACAAACACACAGTAGATATTTTCCTGGTAGGTAAAATGAATGTGCCACTTCTTATTTAGTTGGTCTAACAAAACATAGCATATTAAAATAATGAACCATGCGTCACACAGACTGATAATATAAGGATGATGCAAAGCCTATGATATGATCAAGAGTTACACTACATTTTAATTTTAGGCAAATTTCAATAATTATGATTGCCTGTGTTTGTAAAACACACACACACACACACACACACACACACACACACACACACACACACA
>CABHPQ010051892.1:0-11081 GCA_902168405.1 Peromyscus aztecus | reverse complement strand
AGTCATTGAGAAAACCACTTTTATCTGAAGGACAATGATGGCAAACCCTGTTCAGTCAGACATGGTTCCATGCATTTTGCCTCATTGGTTCTTCATGCCAACCTGTTGAGATACAACAGACTCTGTCACATAATTCTCTTTCTGAGAAACACGTTTTGTTTTTCAGTACACATATTTGTGTGTATTTGCATGTGGGGGGTGGTGTTGTGGTCTGGGTACACATTTGTGTACCTGCACATACATTCATGTAGAGACCAGAGGTCAACCTTGGATATCATTCCACAGGTGCTGTTTATGTTTTATTTACTTATTTTGTTGAGATAGTGTGTCTCACTGGCCTGGGGCTCATCAAAAAGGCTGTTCTGGCTGGTTCTGTGAACCTCAAGGGTCTTTTTCTCCAGCTCTGGCATTACAAACGTGAGTCACCATGTCAGAATGTTTTCTTTAAATTAAACTCAGGCCTTTGTACTTATCATGCAAGCACTTGAGCAACTGAGCCCTGATTCAGACTCCTGAGATTCAAATGCTAAGTCTATAGTGCTTTGTGTGTGGTCACAGACACTGTGATAAAATTGGGTTCCTCCTTATATACATGAGGAAATGAAACTAACAAAATAAAAATAGCAGAATCCAATTATAAGTTCAAGAAATGCGGATATATGGACCTTTTACTTAACCATATCATAGAAGCAAATGAAGCCCCTCAAAAATTAAGTAAGATATCCTTATTCTTGACTTCAGTGCCTCAGTCTCCCAACCCTACAATATTAACTTTCCATAGTAACGACTCCAAGAATAGAGAGTGACACTAACTTTATAGGAACTCGTCAAAACTCCAGCGGGGAGGGAGAGAGAGATTGTGCCCAGTGACTTGTTCTTCACTTTCCTCCTGACTCTGAACAACAGTCACACCCACTGGTGAACTGTAGTAAACCTCTGGTCAGTGTTCAGGCCATGTGAAAACCAGACTTAAACATTTAGAGTCTACTTGTCCTTCAAGATCCTAAGAAATCAATTAAGTTAACAGCTTTCAGTCTGGGCCAGGCTGGTAAAATCACCTCTAGTCCACGGCTGGTGGATTACCTTTTGTAAGCATGTAGGTAGAATTTTTGCCATCATCAGCCAGTGTAAAACATGATGCAAAATATAACCTTTAGCTCTTCATGCTAAATAGCACTATAATTATGTGTTTAAACTAGAGCATCATGATAGACTGTAAACAAAAGAACAGAGGACTCAAAGCAAACCCTTGAGATATTGTCTAGTAAATCAGTCCTTTCAAGTACCTTGATGCTCCCAAGTCACGCAGTTCATTCACATACACACTTCTGATCATTTGGTTTACTTAAATTAAGGAGAAAAACCAGAATACTAAACAAAAAGCTTCCAATGCCTCTACTGTAGAATATCTACCATTTTGGGGGGGTACCTGTAATTAGCTAGTATTATGAAAGAGAAAGAGGGTCTAAATTGGTGGTTTGATTATCAAGACTCCTCTTGCAGAGGGCTTGAATTCAGTTCCCAGCATCCATGCTGGGAGGCTCGCACACACCCGTAACTACAGTTCCAGGGACATCCAATGCCTCTGGCCTCTGCAGTCATCTACACTAACAGGCACACACCTACACACATACACTCATGTACACACCAATACACAATTAAAAAGACAATACAGCTTTTCAAAGGTGAAAGCAACTTTTCCTCTTGGGGAAACTTTTTGCAGAGAGGGTGAAGGGTTAGATTGTGGGCTGAAAGCAGAATACTGAGGAGAAAAATACAAGGCCAAGATATACAGGTAAAATAAAATATACAAGGCTTTGAGTCTCTATACAATGGAGGGTGTTTCCATAGTAAACTGTATCTAAGCTGATGTTGCTAAGGACACTCAGTTCACTGAGAGTGGTCATGTTATTTTGGAAAACGTCTTATAAACATGAATCATTCACCAAAACACTCTTCTATCCTCATTTGAACATATTGCTGTGTTTTATGTGTTGAAGGTGTTTTCAAAACATGTTAGATGGTTTTCAGAAGCTTGATGACTTATGTAAGTGTCCTAACACTTAGCTCCCCGTCAATCTTTGCTTCACTGCGTGGCTGAGCGGTGGAAAGCAGCCCTGAGCTTTGCAGTTGCACTGACATGTGTCCCACCAAACATATAAAGCTCTTTGACTGTAGTCTTGAGTCCTCCAAACTGTGCCAAGACAAGCCAAGGAGCTGGTGTAACATGCAGCACAATTCTCCTTACGTAGCACTATAATTGCATATCTATTTTAAGACAAACTTGATAGCTGAAACTGTAACACAATGTTCAGAGTACCCTGAATCACGTTAAATACTCAAGAGCGCTACTAGGGACCATAGACAGAATTATTTTTATAGATTTATTTTTATGTTTTCTGTAGTCTGATCACCTTGGATCCAGGAGAGCCATGTGCCTGAAGATCTAAACTATGCTATGTTGTGTGATATTTTGCTTGAGTTCTGACAAATAAAGCTTGCCTGGAGATTAGAGGGCAGAGCTAGCCACTAGTTAACCATAGAGGCCAGGCAGTGGTGGCACACACCTTTAATCCCAGCACTTGGGAGGAAGAAGCAGGATGATCAGGAGTTCAAGGTCAACCTGGGCTACAGGAGATTGAACCAGTCTAAAAGTGAAACAGAGCTGGGAAGTGGTGGTGTAATCCCTTAATCCCAGCACTCGGGAGGTGGAGAGAGGATTTCACCCACCCCGAACTCCCATTCAGTCTGAGGATTTGTAGACATAAGATGTTTGTAGTGGCTGCTGCTCTGCTTCTCTGATCTTTCAGCTTTCACCCTCAATATCTGACTCTGGGTTTTTATTGTTAAATGGGTTATAATATTTTTTTAAATTAAACTATAGGAAATCACTTGGTAAGGACTCTTTGATAACCGGGCCTGGTTTTAAAGCTCAAACCAGAATGTCCACATTGGGGATGGGGTATGAATAAGTGTTCGGTAAAGTTTTGCCAGTAGATTTCAGAATCTATCTATGTCTTGAAGAATCAAGAGGACAGTAAGAAGTCCCTAAAGGAGATACTGGGTTGTCACAAAATGAAGTGCTGACGCTGATGATGCCATCAGAAGGCAGTTAGCACAGAGAAGGTAATTGGTCAGCACTGGAGGAATCTGAAGAATGGAATTGAGATTTACAGATCTGTGCACACTAAAAAGAAGTGGCTCCTCCAGCATGAGAGACAGTGAACACACCTCACACCCTCATAGTCTTAATTGATAATTTCTTCAGTGGACTTTTGTCTAGTGTATTTCTTTCCTCCTTCTTGGGTGAACACACTTGAGAAACAAATAACTGTGCTCAGTTTTGAGACTGAAGTATTTTTAAAGTTCACAATGAGATCAAGCAATAATTATTCACTTTTTTGCTGTTATTTATAAAATCACAATCTTTGAAGAGATGTAAACATTTAGAAGGAGCAATGTCTGTTAAAATTTCAACATAGGTTTGGGAGCTCATAAATCACACAGCATATTACCGAGGAGCAAAGCAGCTCAATTAACTCCAGAAGGCCCCTGTCACATGGAAAAATATTCTGATACATGGGAGAAGAACTTAAAAGGAAGGTGGGGGAAATAAAGGGAGAAAACTGGAGACCCCTAACTCCCATTGGCACCCAGCCTGGATAAGAGCCAAACCTGAAGTGGCTAGAGAATAAGAACCTGGGGATTCTAGAGAGGATAATGGCAGAATGGTTATCCTAAGGGGCTCTCAGATTTCAGACGGCTGTAGAGACATCATGGGATTTCTAGGTGGATCCATGGGGAGACAGAGACCTGAGGATCTGGACAAGTTGTATAGAAGTTTGAACCTTAACACAATCTCAGAGTCTCAGGTCCTAAAGCAGTGGTTCTCAACCTGTGGGTTACAACTCCTTTGGGGGTCTCATATCAAACAGTCTGCATGTCTTAGGATTTCTATTGCTGTGAAGAGACACCATGACAATGGCAACTCTTATAAAGGAAAACATTTAATTGAGGTGGTAGCTTATGCTTCAGAGGTTCAGATCATTATCATCATGGCGGGGAGCATGGTGGCATACAGGAAGACATGGTGCTGGCTACATCTTGATCAGATGGCAATAGGAAATGGATTGTGTCACACTGAGTGAAGCTTGAGCAAGGGAGACCTCAAAGCCCACCCCCACAGTGACACACTTCCTCCAACAAGGCCACACCTACCCCAACAAAGCCACACCTCCTAATAATGCCACTGCCAATGAGCTTATGGGAGCCAATTACATTCAAGCTACCACACTGCATATCAGATATTTACATTAAGATTCATAACAGTAGCAAAACTGTAGTTATGAGGTAATAATAAAATTATTTTATTATTGGGGGTCACCACAACATGAGGAACTGTATTAAAGGGTCACAGCATTAGGACAGTTAAGAACCACTGCACTAAAGCGTGGGTGCCCACAGCAACAAGGAAGACCACCTCCTGATGCTTGAAATAAGTGCCAGTATAAGAAAGAGGTACATATTATGATGTGAAATCTATGCTAACATAACCCTTCTCAGTGCGTGTTGGCTGGGAGACTTTTATTTTTGAAAACAAGAACCTTTCATGTCCTTCTGTTTCTTTCTGGCTTAAAGAACATACTTCTTAGTGTGTTCTTTCATTAATATAGACTTGTTTAGGCCATGTTTTTTGTGAATAATCTCATCAATCTCCACATTAATGACAACGATAACATCCACCACTGGTTATTCCAGTAACAGTAAACATATTAGGCATCATCACTAATTAGTGTAACTGTTCTCCAATAAAAGTTCTGTATCTCCATTTTCAGACATAGTTACAAAGCTAAGGAAGTTTAACTAATTTCCTCAATGTTACACAGCTAATAAAAATAAAACATTCCATTATATTGCGTTAAATCACAGCAATGATTCCTAACAAATGAATAGTCCTGACAGACTGACACATTGACAGGTCTGTGGGGGGAAAGCTGACTTTTTTATCCTGAGGATTATGCATAGTCTCAGTAGACAGAACTCATGGGACACTAGAAAAAGGCTTAACATAGTGAGAATTTTATGTTCTTATAAATACCTTTGCAATTAATGTGCTGATTTATCCAAACAGCTCTCCTGTACCCTATCTATTCAAGATAGCAACGGACTTATGTCCACCTGAGTATTGTAAGTATTTCTATCTTTGTCTTGATAATATAGAATTGGGTAATATAAAATATATTTAGGAGCAAATTTAAAATACATTATTATATCACATGGAAAATTGTCTGAAGATGGTGAGGAGACAATGCCAATCCCTGCACTGTGTCAGAGGCTGGACAAAGTAAGCCCGATGGAATGACCAAACAGATGTAGTCTTTGACTTTTGAAGAGACCCAGCCCTAAGTAGGAAGTGGGAAACATACATATTTGATTAGAATGACAGATACATGATTGATGCAGGATGATGTGAAGACTCTAATGTCCAGCACATGTGTGTGCACCTGAGTTTCAGAAGAAAAACTCGGCCAGAAAAATGTATCTTCCACGGGTCTGTGTAATGGTTGTAAACTTTAAATTAGTTTCTGAGAAACTAAATATTTATAACATGCAATATTATTGGTTAGCATGGGGATGGTTTGGCTATTGTAGAGGCTCAGAATTAAAGACGATTTTATATTTACTTCATATTATTAGCAAGCAATCAAGAATGAAGCAGCTTCTCACTGGAGTAGATGTCCCAAAGGGGGAAAAATCTGCATAGGTTAAAAGTGTGCTAGAGTTCCCTCCAAGGCTGGGGGCAGTGGAGAAGGGGTGGAAAGCATGTAAGGACCAGAGGAGGGATGAGTGTTGTGGAATGCTGTCTTGTGAACATGACATGCCTGTTGCACACTTGAACTCATAGCAGTCATGACTTCATGCACAAGATCTGCACCAGATATTGTCTATCAATAATTCATCATTGTGGGCGACTAACACTTCATGAACTAGGAAGAAAAAAAAGGCAGTCCCATTTCCATACTTTTTCCATACTTTTGAAATTATGAGTACATTTCTCAGTTGCACTACAACTTAACTACACACATCAAAGGCAGCTTTCCATGAAGCCAAGATGAACCAGAAACATTAGTCTCCCTAAAAAGCTCTTCCAACATTTCTTCAGGAAGGAAGATGGCACACATCATTATAGGACTTCCATGATGAATTTCACTGACTTAGCCAGGATGTACCTCGAAAGGACAAGTAGGAAAGAACATGTTCAGGTCACTGTATCTTCAATGAAGGGGTCACTGATATTAGGAACTGTATGACAGGGGATGCCACTGTGAATCTGATGGCTTTTGCTGTAATACAGCTTGAAGAATTGTGTTATAGAACATATAAAGAACACATGTCTGAGGGCCATGGAAATAACTCAATTATTTAAGAGACAGCCATGAAAGCATGAGAAGTGATTTTGATCCCTGGAACCAACGAAAACAAACAAACAAACAAACAAACAAACAACTAAACATAATAAATGCTTGTAACCTCAGTGCTGGGCAGTGACACAGGCAGGCTTCTGGGTTTGCTAGCCAGCCAGCTCAGTCTGTCTTGTGAGCTGCAGGCCAAGGAGAGAGCCTGTCTTAAAAACAAGTTGAATAGCACTGGAGGAGCAAGTTTTCAGCTCTTGAGATTCCTTATGCATACACACCCACACCCACACAACATACTCTAAGATCCAGTAAGACTCTCAGAAATCGAGAAAGACACACACATGTACACACACTCTTATACAGAGACACACAACACACACACACTTGCACACTCATACCCAAACACACACACACACACACAACACACACACACACACACACACACACACACACACACACACACACAGAAAGAGAGAGAGAGAGAGAGAGAGCGGAGAGAGAGCACCTTGTTGGAGTCTTTTCTCATTTGTGTTTCTGCATGCATGAGAACTCCCACAATTTTTCTAGCACAAGACGATACTGGGTCTAAGGCCTTAATCTACAGAGAGGAGACTTCTGCTAACCCGAAACAATAGCTCACCTTCATGTTCTTTCTTACTTAACAATAAATAAAAATTAAATATGAAATTAAAAATCCTGTGTACATAAAAATGGCAGTAAAGTGAAGCTGTCTATGTGTTATCTGACCAAGAGAAATAGAATAAACTGGTAGGAATCTCATATTCATTTAGATGTGCAAATTATTGTCAGAGGATGTCCCTCAAACTGCTTGAGATATTGGCTTTTGTCAAGAAAAATGATGTGAAGCAAAATTTGGATATGCACCAGAAGCTTCAGTCTTCAAGGGTTTTCAATTTCCTCCAGTTTGCAAGTTTGGAAACTGAACGGTTCAGCATATCTCTAATAAAACTCATCTCCCAAGGTTCCTTTTCTATGCAGGCAAAATCAAATTAACTGTGAGCTGAAGAGGTTAGATACATGCATAATGGGAGTATCAAACTGTAACATCTCCTCACTCTGGCTCTCTAAGGTCCCCTAATTTCTACCCAAGAGAGGAATACAAATATTAGCTTCACCCAAGATCACTCTGACAAATCTGAAGAGAAGTATGGATTACAAAAAAGAATACTACAGATTGAATTATCCCACCATGCTGCCAGGATATCCATAGATAATGCTACAGTTCTCTAGACTTTCACTTAACATTTGATGACAGGCAATAGAATTTCAATCTTCATGCTCAACCTGTAAGTTGGGAGACCATTGTCTTCACAACTAGGCAACCATTTGAATCAGGGGATCCATACACTTTGACGAGAGAGCTGAAGTGATAAGCCTTTTGAGCCATGGGCTCCTGTGCATACCACACAGCTGCCCTCCACAATGATGCATTGCACTAATATGCTCTCAGTGTGCACTTGCTTGAATGTATTAGAGCAATACATCACTGAAATGTTTAAGCTTGTTTGATACACTGCTGTGTGAGACAGAAATGGTTGCCTGAGGCTCGTTTTAAATACTTAATTCCTAATGTTTTGCATTAAATGATGTCTATATCACCTTTTTGGTGGTTTGGGAGACATATTTTGGTACTGCATTATGTTATCTTTGAAATTCAATGATTTTTCCCATCTTGAAGGTAGTCCAATAGCAGAGAACTTCTTAAAAGGAATGAATGTTCAGAAATTGAGTTTTACCTATGTATGACATGGCATGAACGAAGACGTCTATGTATTTCTAGCTAGCAGTCAGTGCTGAAATCAAGCCCTCAGCAAGAGCCCTGGTTGCTTGTATCTTTTTGAGGGGGTAGGCCTATGGGCTAGCCGTGGGCCCTGGACAAGAACATGGGAGTCAGGTGGAGAAGCTTCCCAGAGACAAAACCACTGTGTGTGTACTTCGCTCATTGTTCTGACAATGTACATTCTTTACAATGGGATTGCATGGCTGTAGTAATGTCTACCCCAGAATTCTCTCTCTCTTTGTCCTAGTTATGGATCAAAGTATGGAGTAACTTCTGGAAAATAGCAATACACAAATTGTAGATATATTCAACTTTTGTATTGTCGTACATGCTATGTCTGAATTACCCAAATTATGTTGACAGATGGGCATCCCATGAGAGCATAGCCCATATTTTATTTGCCTACCATCTTTCTCTATTTCACCTTTTTAAAAAAAGATTTATTTATTATGTATACAATGCCCTGCCTGCATGTACACCAGCAAGCCAGAAGAGGGCACCAGATCTCATTACAGTTGGTTGTGAGCCACCACGTGGTTGATGGGAATTGAACTCTGAACCTCTGGAAAAGCAGTCAGTACTCTTAACCTCTGAGTAATCTTTCTGGCCCTACTTCACCTTTCTTGATGCATGAAGTGTGTTTAGCAAACATTTGTTCAGTATACCAACATGCTGTCCATTTAGAGTAGATTCATTTCATCAGCAAATATTTTTTAAGAAGCATAGCAAAAATTTCTTTAAATGTGACTGTGCATGCTCATGGAAAATAATTTCACCAAGTAGTGGTAAGTAATGACAGTCTGGAGACACAGAAAATTATTTGATTATTTGTTACTGGTCACAGGAATAATGGTGGTGTTTAAAAATGATAATATTGATTGAAAAGTATTATTTTTTCCACATACAATTTTTCAGATTTCTTTTATTTCCTAAAGAAATATACTCCAATATAGAGTCTATACTATGTATGTGATCATAAATTCACTATTCTTTTCTTGTCCTTGGAAGATAGATTTCCAGACTCATAAAGATGCCTTAAAAGTACCAACTCTTATGTACACTCTGTTTTTCATATATATATATATATATGAAAAATATATATGCTTAAATAATGTATATGCATATATGTTTAAATCATGAACTATACTATAAAAGATTAACAATAACTAATTTTGTAATAGAGTTAGTATATCTACTTGCCATAATAAAAGTTATGTGAATATAGTCTATCCTATCTTAAATACACTATATTAATCCATCATCTTCCAATGATGTCGTGAGATCTTCAGGGCAATCATCAAATATCATAAAGCTTTCCTGAAGCCAATCACTGCACCACAGAAAAGACAGCTGACCTGACAAAGACCAAGCCTGCTACAGTGTGCTTAGTGTTACAGCATGACTACCAGACCAGGAATCATCTACAGCTGAGATACTTGGGAGGGAACATGGCATCATCATGCCATTTGGAGCTGTGTGTAATTTTGAACTTTTAAATGTTTTTTATTTATTTAATTTTCTATCTAAAAAATTTAGGCTATAGTTGACCACAGGTAGCTAAAACCACGGAAAGCAAAATCTGGTCGACTTCAGTTTCAATCGTAGACTTTGTTAGCTATTTTACAACAGTATGTATTCTGATGTCCATAGTTGGAAAAACAGTAAATTAATCATAGGTAGGGTTAGTGTTTATATTTCCAACAGTCACTTCATTTCTTATTGGCTTCTTCATCAATAATGTTTAAAATTCTTTTTTTTCCACTGTCATTATACTGTACAGCATAGGTCTAGATTTAGCTTTCACTTTAATCTATCTGAATAAAAGTAAACAATTTCTCACTTATTAATGCAATAGGCTTATTTCCAGTCATTATCAGATAGACAGTATACACACACACACACACACACACACACAAACACACACACACATACACACACACACACACACACACAGGGAGGGGGAGAGGGAGGGAGAGAAAGAGGGAGGGAGAGAGAAAAGGAGGGAGAGAGGGAGATGACTTGCCAAACGCTTTCACATGTCTATTATGCACTCTGTGAAACACACGCAAAATTTGCATTACACACAGTGGATTCATTTGGATTCATCAATCATGGTCAGGGCACGAGTAAACATTGATCTATTTTTCCAAAAGATGCCTTTCCTGATCTATGCTTTCCATCTTCTCCTTCTAGTTTCTTCTTCTCCCTTCTCCATCTCTTTCTTCCATGGGGAAGGAGCCCTTCCAGGGAGCTGCAGTTGTAGGCAGTGAGCATCTGCAAGAGAACTCATCACACTGCCACTAATCTTCCCCGCACTCTAGTAATGGCAGTGCTCTTACTCAAGACCTGTCTCTACTACAGCAAGTGGAAAGTGGTTGCCTGGCTATTGCCTGTGGACAGTTTGAACTATTGTTACCTCTCATAATCTCAGACTCCCTTTTTAACTTCAAAATCATTCTCAGTGAGAAGGTTTGTCTACAGAAACCAATAAATCACGACAGATGATGGACAACTCTGAAAAGGGTGTGTGCAATAAGGGATACAATTCCTCACCTCTGCTTGCTAGCATGAGTAAAAGATCTGCATGTAGAGGGAAAAAAACCTGTAAAGGCAGAAGTATTCCTGTCTACTCTAACAGACAACAGTGAGCTACAGGTATGCTAGCTAAAGATTGGTTCTAAAGAGATAATCACTAAATGTGTATGCTTCTAAAGAAATCTTTGAGATTGACTTCGGTACCAGTGGCACCACCATCTGTATTTCAGTTTCTAAGGCCAGACAGTACAGGTAATTCCAGGTTTGTTTGTTTGTTTTTTAACTAAATGTTTTAAGAATATTATTGTTCAGTATTTTTCAGCATATGA
>CABHPQ010051889.1:16032-34817 GCA_902168405.1 Peromyscus aztecus | reverse complement strand
ATCAGAGAAGCAGAACAAGCCACAGCCACCTCACCTTGCCAATTCTTTAGCTGATCCTGTTTCTTCAGACTGGAAGCCTCTGTGTCCTCATCTGAATGGATCTCAGTTGAGCTTCTCCTAAAAGCTTAACCAGGCTCTAGTTCCTGGTTTTCATGCCTTATATATCTTTCTGCTTTCTGGCATCACTTCCTGGGATTAAAGGCATGTCACCATGCATGGCTGTTTCCAGTGTGGCTTTGATCTCACAGAGATCCAGACGGATCTCTGCCCCTGGAATACTAGGATTAAAGGTGTGAGTGCCACCATTTTCTGGCCTCTATGTCTGTCTAGTGGTTGTTCTGTTCTCTGACCCCAGATAAATTTATTAGGGTGCACGATATATTGGGGAACACAATATATCATCACAACAGAAAAACAGAAAAAAAAGCATGTTTTGCTATATACAAGGAGTAGCGTACAAATCAGCAATAGGAAAGAATGCATTTCTACCACATGCAACAGGATTAATGAGAAAATTATATACTTGGCTTTCTAATAACTATAGTGTTCAACTACTTAGAATACCCCATTCCTTACTTATTAATCAATCATTATACATACCTATGTTTTGTGTTTTTCCTCTAATCATAACAAGATGCCATTCTTGAACTTTGCTCTAGTAGCCATGAAATCTAGATCAGAACAATGTAATGGTATCTTATTCCTTGGTAATGGTAATGTAACTAATGATACTCTCCATTGAAGGTCAAGGAAACTTGCCAGGGTGTCCAATTATTACTCCTTTTCCTAGCTGCAAGTGATCTTGGGAGAGTAAAAAGCCCAAACTTAATGATGGAGTTTCCATGAGGTCTTCATCCATGACAGAGTAGAACTTTGCAGTGATGTAACTGTTTGAAGTGAGGAGTTACTCATGCTTCTGTAAGTAACTACTCATCCTGCTCTATAAAAAAACCCAATAAATTCATTAGTGTTATCAATTAATTAATTAATTAAAATCAGTGTGTTCTGTTGCATATGAATAATACTTCAAAAGCTATTTAAAGAAATCATCTAATTCTTAATATAGATGATTCAGTTCATTCTTTGTAGTAGATAGAAATAACGTGGAATAATATGTGTTCTTTAAAAGGAGAAACAAGAGTAACCATATCACTGCAAAAAATGGATTCAGTGATGGCATAGCCTTATGATACCACAGTAGCCACCCTTTAAATAAAGCTTTGTTTTCATAACTGTTCCCAGCAAGCAATTGAGGTTAAATATATTAAATGCCAATTCTAACAATAAATAATTCATATGTTTAAACCACACAGTATTCTAAGTAGCATAATGCAGTATTAGACTGCCCCATTCTGTCTTGTACTGGGCATCAATCATCTCTTTGACCAGAATATCAATGCTGCACATGTTCTCTTCTCTGCCAGGTAATTGTATTGTGTGATAATGCTCTTCCACATCTACTTTCAATATCACAGTGTATGTGTTCAAGAAACATTTATTTTACTCAATAATGACCCTAACCAACAAACCAGAATACTGACACTGACACTTTAGACATGCTAAAAGGAAGCTATTAAGTGCTTTCTTTCATCGAAAAATTAAAATCCCCTTACCTACTAAAATGAAGGGAAACAAGAGTAAGATTTAAGATAATTTAAAACACTATGTATATATATATGTGTGTGTGTGTGTGTGTGTGTGTGTGTGTGTGTGTAAGTATGTATATATGGTCCAATACTATCTGCAATTCAGACATCCACTGGAGGATTTGAATGGATTCCCAGCAAATAAGGGGAATTACTACATAGAAAAGGGATGAAAACTCCACAGCTGCAATAGCTACCTCTGGGAAAGGAGAAGCAAAGGAAAGAGCAATGCATTCACCAGAAGAGGTCTCTCCTCTGCCCTTTGTCGATGGAACTCCTGCATCGACCTGGCCATATGCCCATTTAATAATCCTACAACTCATCAGGGAAACTGCAGTGTTGGCAGCATGTGCATCAAGGGAATACAGAGTGATTATCTTGACAAAAAGTACAAGGGTATGGATTTTTTACATTTATGTTTTTACTTTGGTTAGGCACAGAATCCGACAACCTTTATTTTGGTAAAATCTCATTATATGAGATATTCTTGCATGATTTTCTCATTAAAACTTAATGAAAAACAATTTTCAACATTAGACTTGGCTCATGGGCATCATTTGAAAAATCTGATCGATTATGTTAATATCTATCGTGCTGATATTGGAAACAAGGTCCTGATGAGATGTTTAGGTTGGGATTATTAAAATGCAACCTGAGTGGGAATAAATGTAGAATAGGTGAGCTCTAAGAAAGGTTGAGTTGCTTATTATTCTCATGCCAGTATGAGAATACAGTACTCTATATCTGTTTCATAGAAACTGAGTCTTGAGCTGATCATTCAAAAAACAACCCCAGATAACCCATCATCAATAAAATAACTCCAAGATCAGCTGCAAATGACCTCTGTTGCTCTGGGAAAATGTCTAGGTTTTAGTTCTATATTTCATAAGCAGTATAAGTGTTATTCAAATTCATTTCCTACATATTTGTTTAGCTCTTAGTTTTAAACAGCATGTCAAACATACCCACAATTTTTCTATTATTATTATTATTATTATTATTATTATTATTATTATTGCACATAAAGAAGCTTTAAAGAATCTAAAAGGAGTGGGCTAGCCAACATGAAATAAACAGAATGAGATACTTATAAACAATCCAGAGAAAGAAGTAGAGGGGTGGAGGTGGACAGAGTGGGTATGATTCTATTGCTGCAGCACTGCTTAAAGAAAAGGATGTCTATGTCCTTAGGATGCTGACATGTGCAGTGCAGGTTGTATCAAAACAAAAACTCTCACAACAATGTTTTCTGTATGATCCATGCATTCCCCACAGCCTACAATAAAATCCAAAGGAGAAAGGGGTTCATAACATGTTAATATAATGACTTTCCTGAAGATTAAAAAAAAGTGTCAAGAAAATACTCCCTTCATTATATTTGCCCCTTTCTGTAGACAAATGAGCTATAAAAATGTTAAAAAGAGACTTTTAGTTCACCATACAGCATAACTAAAAAAAAAATCAAACAAATCATTTTGTTTCCTATGTCTGTTCCTCATTCTAGCCTCTAGCCTCATTTATTACCAGCAGGTGGGTTTATTTCTCTTAAGGACTCAATACTTCCTCATGCTTCAGCTCTGATTTCAAAAGATCTTTGATTCAGTTCAACTCAGTGGTGCTGGTGCTTTAGGCCTATTGAACTTGACTGTCCTTTGTGCCCTCAACCTTCATGTGCTGCACTCATGCATTTCTGGCCTGCATTTGTCTTCTACTACAGCACAAACACTTTCTCTTTCCTTACATTTATAACCATATCATTATTTTATGTAGCTGTATCTCTGCTTTTTTTATTCCCCGTTTCACCTACCTATATTAATTTCCAAGACTTCAGGGACTATACTAGTTCGGTTCTTTGCCTATAAATAGAACTGAAAACAGTGCCTGGCAAAGAAAGAATGCTCAAAAAACTAGCAACAAACTGAGTAATATATCAATATTACAACATTCTTACTTTCAATATCAGCTCATTTCTTTGTTGACATTAAAACAAAAACATCCACACATAAGAATACACTGTATCCTAGTCTAAAAAGGAAGAAACATTCAAAAGTATCCTTGTTGCAGATTTACATAGGTATATAAGTTTTATTTCAAGGTCAGTGATTGTAATCATTTTAATATGCAACCCAATAGCAGCTATAAACATCTCTGCACATAATTGAATTCTGTTCCAATTTCAAAATTAGAAATATGAAAATGCCCCTCTGTTAATACACCTTTCTGTCATGTTTCTTGCATTCTCAACAACAAATCAATTTCTATCCTCACAGTTATGCACAGTTGTGTATCATGTTCCACTCATCCCAGTTATTCATTCCAGTCCATCAGTAGATGTCTATGATTATTTCAGACAATTGAAACTAACTTTTGCATTTACTCGTGCTGCAAATAGGTATAAATTTTCTGAAACTAACTCATTGTTTTAAAAGGAAAAACAAATTTTAAAGCCTTGACTTCAACAATGGAATTTTTTTAAATAATAAAAAGAGAACTACAGGTGTGAGGTTCTCTTACCTCCTCTTCTTTGTCTAAATTTCCACATACTAAGTGCTTGGTGTCTTTTAGATTTTTTCCTGTAGTTCCTACTTCAAAATGGAGTCAGGCTCCAACATTGCTGAGTTAATGATAAAATGGTTGATTGAAGCCAGTTTTAGCACTTTCAAAAGGTTAGCATTTCTTTGTTAGTAGAAATGGATATCATTATTCTAAATTTGAAAATTCCCAGTGCAAGAACTCATTGATAGGGAACAAAAGGATCCAGTTTTTCCTTGTGTTAAGGCATCGTTAGCTATTTTACTAGTAAATCTGAATGCAAAGCATATAATTGTTCTGAATGGACATAATTCTTATTTATTGGTCTTCCATTGAGTCTTTTTTTGGCTCGGCATAACATGTGGGACTTTCTATAGCTACCTCCTGAGATTCAAACTACAACATTATTCAGACTTACCAACAAATTAACACAATCTTATATCTTTTTGCTCTTAGTTTCCTCATATATGGAGAGCATACATGATTAAAAGTAATTTTTAATTCATACCCCTGTTTCTGAAAATTATATTTTCATTTTCAATAACAGGACCTACAGTGAAACCATGTTATGTCTGTCACTTTTTACTGCATTTATCTAGTTTTATGGGTAAGTTTTCCACATATTAAGGAAAAACTAGCAAAATATAAAATTATGTATTCCTTTAAAGACTTTTATTAAATATTTCAATATTATGCCTTGGTATAACCTTATAAAATGCATTATACATGCCCTTGTTTTCTTACAAAAGTTTTTAAACATCATATATAACTTTATTCTTGATAAAGCAGGGTTATCTTTCTAAACATGCAACATTGTGTGTGAACAGATAGCCATACTTTTGGTGGTTTGAGTGAAAATGTCCCCATAGACTCATAGGCGATGGCATTATTAGAGGTGTGACCTTTCTGAAGTAGGTATGACCTTGTTAGAGGAAATGTGTCACTGGGGGTAGTCTTTGAGGTTTCAGAAGCTCAAGCCAGTCCCAGTGTCACTCTCTCTCTTTCTGGTGCTTGTCAGGCCAGATGTAGAATATTCAGCTACCTTTTCACCACCAAGTCTGCTTACATGCTGCCATGCTTCCTGCCATGATGATAATGAACTAAGCCTATGAAATTGTAAGCCAGCACCAATTCAATGCTTTTCTTTTGTAAGAGTTGTCATGGTCATGGTGTCTCTTCACAGCAGCAGAATTTTGACTAAGGCAATACTCTACCTGTACTTTTAAAAATTGTTTTAGTATTCTACTACAAGCTTTTAAAATTCATTACTCTCATATTGCTTATTACAAATATCTTTTTATATCCTATGTTGTTTGATTCTAATCGAGTTTAAAAATACAAACAATAGAATTAGTATACATTGTGCTTTAATTATCATCAAAGTCAGCTAAAATACACATGGTGAAATAATTTAATGTATGGAATTTGTTTTAAACAGTTCCAGCAGTCACAGGCATTGTTAGTTCATGTGTGCAATAGCCCTGTTAAGACCAGAAAAAAAAAAACTGTTTTGCAGCTGTGCTCCACAATTGCTCTTAACAATACTTTCTTCACCTCTTCTACATTGATCCTTGAGACTTGAGGGAAATAGATGTGATACAGACCTCACATTTAGATCTAAGCACTCTGCAATCTTCTGTGGGAGGGAATGTCAGTGTCTTTGGGATGCAGGTCCTGAAAGAGTACCATGTTCCAGTGGATGAGACTGCACCATGCATATGTTGGCAGAATTAAGAGCACTCAGTGTATCTGGCGAATAAAGTACATTAATTTGGGGAGTGAAAAAAGGTAGGGAAGATAAGGGAGGAATTTCACAGGAGGCAAGTGAGGATGGATTTGATTAAAAACACATTATATGAATATACAAAATTCTAAAACAGCATTTTTTTAATCATCCTAGCAAAGCAAACATAAAATAAAGCAAGATTTCCAAACTTCTAATAACTGTGGTGATCTGGTGATAACTATGTGGAAGATCATTATAGTACTCTATTTTATCTACATTTGAAAAATTTTTAAAGAGCACCTTTTAAATAGACTTTCTTTTTCTTCTTATTTATTTAATAATTTTGTTATGTTTTGAAATTAAAACACGCATGTATCACCTCTACTTCTCTTTCTTCTATTCAGCCCCTTCCATGTAATCTCTCTTGCTCATTCTCAAATCCATGGTCTCTTTTTAATTTATATATAAATGCATACATATTTATACATATGTAACATATAAATAATAACATTCTCAGTTCCACATTGCTACTTGTGTGTATATTACTTGCAGGTTGACCAGTTAGTATTGGGTAACCAATTTAGGGGCTCTTTCTTAGGAAAGACTATTTATCCTGCTTTCAGCATTCCTTAGTTGACTGTAGTTCTTTGTCTAGGGTTGGTACCCTATGAGATTTCCCCCTTCCGTGCTAGCCTGTCTATTGGTGTTATTGTTTGAGTCTTGTTAGGCAGCCATGTAGTTGAGATTTCATGGATATTGTTTCCCTGTCACTTCTAGGACACACAATCTCATAGCAGACCTCCTGGTCCTCTGTCTCTTACAATATTTTCACTACCAATTCTGTGATCTTCCCTGAGTCTTAGAGTCAGGAGTTGTATTGTAGATGTGTTTATTGGGGTTGGGCACCAAACATTCATTTTTTTGACATTTAGATCATTAGTGGTTTCTTATAGTGGTCTCCATGTGTTGCAATGAGAAGTTTCTTTGCTGAGAGGTGAGAGCTATATTTATATGTGGCTGTAAGGATAAATATTTAAAATGAAGTTAGGAATGATGCTGGTCTAGGAAAATGGTAGTATTAGATTATTCTCTAAGGTCCAAGACCTTATCAGACCTGGAAAGTTGAGTAAGTTTCTACTATAATGCATGAGTTTTCTCCTGTTGAGTAGGTCTCAGATCCAATTAGATAAATTGTCATTAAATTCATAATTACAATAATCAAGATAAGACAAATAGTTTGGAATGTTTCAATTTTATTTTCTGACCATGTCACATTATTGTTATGTTTCTTAGAATGTTGACTAGAAGGATCTTAGAGATTCATCATTAAACTGATCTCTCTGATTTCCTTGATTAGGAAACAGAAATATAGAAATGTATACTGATTTACTTAATGTCAGGCAGATTTACTTGTCTCAGATTTTGTTTATGAAATATTTGCAGTTAGGAATGTGTTTATACCTGTATACAATCCAAATCAAATTTGCTTTAAGAAGAATATACCTATTTACCTATTACTACAAAATAATTCCTTTTAAATTAGTCAATAATAAAAGTTGTTAAATTACTTAATGAATAATTTACCTCTGTGTCAGTTGTTTAAGTGAGAATTAAAAGATTGTCCTCAAGGATGGGTTAGAACTATGTTAGTTCATTAATATCAGCAAAACATACAAGTTATATGCTATTTCAGAAAATTAAATTAAACTTCATTTGATCAGAGGCAGAAGTAAAACAAAAACAGTAGTAGCACAGAGCACAAAATGTACTAATAATATCGGATGTTTTGATGTTAAAAATAGGCACAGGGCTATGTGAGCTTTAAGAACAAATGAAAACTATTTCATGTTGATTTAAAGTGTGAAGACAATTGAGAAATTAGAGCCCTGTGTATATTGGAATAAAATTTACTTTCTCACTTAGCACTCGAAGGACTAATGATAATAATAATACAGGAATTAACATTTGGTTCCTTAGAAAGTAAATTATTCATGCATGCAGATAATAGTCCTCAAAGCAGTATTTAATCTGAAAAATTCTCCAGGTAATTTACCTCTGGGACCATTGCCTTAGTCAGGGATTCGAGTCACACATTTAATGAGAAAATGTGAACAGTAGCAGGTTCATTATATAAAAGTTGTGGGAAATGGCAAAACTAAAGATGTCCAAGGTAGGAGCAATGCTAATGAATGTTAAAGGACAGTTAGAATCAGATAATAACATTACACTCCTCTTTCATTCATTAGATTTAATGCCATTTGTCCTCTCACTATGAAATTCTTCTCTGTTGTATTGAGATTGAGAATTACCCTAAATTATTTCTTTCTTCTTTCATTTACACATTAGATTCTAATGTAATAAATATTATTAAATGAGACTTCAACACTTCTAAAGGCATTACCCATAAAAGAATTATTCATTTTTAATAATGGTCAGGATATTTTAATATAAAAGGTATAGCTGATTTTCATTCTGAATTTTAGAAACAAGAACTAAAAGGGAGCCAGATTCTTGCAGGAGGAGAGCATGTTCAAAGCTATCTTTGTTAAAGACTAGTATATCATATGATTTGTTCTAATGAGAATGATGAAGTTTGATTCTTCCCACCTTTGAAGTGTGTGTGTGTGATCAAGCCCACAGGGCTATAGAGACAAAAATGTGATTTACACTAAAATGTAGTGACTGCTGGGTGATATATCACCACTGCCTTAGGCATTCTTATGTTGATAAAATTTTACACCTACCAGAATAAAGAGAAAAAGCACACTTTTCTGACACATTTTAGCTTCAAACTGATAAACCCAGCAGAGCCAAAGAATTGTCATAAAGAATTTTGATAACCTTTCTTCATAAAATATTCAACCCATTTGGGAAATAGGGAGCTTCCTTTGAGTCTGTGTAATAATTTATTTCTGATTGAAATTGGAAGCATTTTTTTTTTTTTAGTTTTAGAGATGTACAGCTAAGCCAAAGAATAAAGATAGGCAAATAGACACGACTGCAAAAAGTATGTCTAAATTTGGTGTCAAATTCTGAATATTTTATGCTTTCAGTATAAAGCCATTGCAGTAATAGAAAAACTTTAAAACTGTATGGAAAATGTACCAAGAAATACTCTTATTTCAAAATATCATTACACACACACACACACACACACACACACACACACACAGTTTTAACAAGAACATGAGACCAGATTCCTGCAGTGTAAGGATAGTTTCAAAGCTTTCTTTGTTGAGGCTTAGTAAATCATTTCATCTGTTATAATGATAATTTTTTAATGTTATTATTCCTATATTTGAAGAGTATGTAAGACCTTATGGCCATCAGGCTATGATAAAAGTGGAATCTTCACAGATGCATGTTTGAACACACACACATACACACACACACACACACACACACACACACACACGTACACAGATATAACTGTAAGTATTTGTTAACAAATGCCAGCATTCAAAAAATGCTACTTGTTCTTATTCAGACTATTTGCATTTATTATGAAAAGTTGTATTTTAATTATTTTCTATATTTTTTGTGAATGTAAATAATTGTGTCTATAAATGTATATTTATAAATCTGAATGAACTGAAAATAATTAAAATAATAAAATGGTGCTGGGAGGTAGAGGTGAACCCAAGTTCTGAGGAAAATAATTTTGCTTCTCAACTTGCTCAGTAATCAAAGTGAATGAATCTTTAGTGTAGTGAACATTGCAAAATGAGATAGATGATTAACTAATGAAGCATGGCTGGAAAACACTTGATACAGTTCTTCAGTTTGTATCCCCATATAAATATTGATTTAATATTTTGAAATAAAAGTAATATTAACAACTAGGTGCATTGCTATTATACATCTTCAAAAAAGTGACCTAGTTTACAAGTGGACTTTGCATGATTAGTTAAAGGTGTTCGATTCAGTAGTTATTTCTCAGCTGTCAATTGAAGGAACCTAAGTGAAAAGGTAAGAGAAGTTAAACTATTTGGAACATAACAAGAACAATGTAATAAACAACCAACTCATCAGGTTGACTTGTGTTTTGGTTCATTTTTTTTTACAATGAAAGCATGTCAGGTTGCTTTTTAACAAATCCACAAATTCAAATAACTTTTCATTAGCAAACCTGTTCTCAAAATGCACTGATATTGTCCATAGTGTACAGGGTTAGAGGTAGGGATGAAATGAAAAATGTGAGAGTGATGCTATTGTATATTTTCCTTAGACATATAAAGGGTCTGTATTCAATTTTCCGTGAAAACAAAGCAGATTACTTGATGACTTGATAATTTCAGAAGTTTTTAGTTCATGGCCACTTGGTCCCATTTGCTTCAAGGCCTTTAAGCTTATGGTGGGGAGTGTAAGTTAGAGCTGCTCATCAAATAGAGGCCAGATGGTGATGGAATAGATTGAAGAGATTAAAGCTAGTGTGTGTGTGTGTGTGTGTGTGTGTGTGTGTGTGTGTGTGTATAAATAAAAAAATAAAATTCAAGGCTGTATTCTCAAAGATGTACTTACTCCATCTCTTAAGGAACTGACCAACTGTTATAGTAAGCTTCAGTTGTCAGAAAGAGGAAAGATCAATTGAGGAATTGCTTCCACAGGGCTGGTCTATGGGCATATATCTATGGGGCATTTTCTCTATTGCCGATGGATATAGAAGGCCCCAGACCACCTATATCATCCCTAGGCAAGTGGTCTGGGCTATATAACAAAGGCAGCTGAACTTGAGCCTAGGAGCTAGCCTGTAAGTATCATTCTTCCATTGTTTTTGTCTCATTTCTTTCCTCATGTTCTTGCTTTGGGCTTTTGCTCTGGCTTCCCTTGATAACAGACTATGACTCGTGGCCTAATTTTCTTTTTGTTGCTATTACAAGACACTGACCCAAACAACTTTGGTGGAGGGGTGGATTTATTTGCTTTACATGTTACAGACATTAAAGGAAGCTGTGGGGACCTGCCCCACCAGGAACTTAGGTCACCTGTGAAGAGGTGGCCTAGAACCCAGAAGGCAAGTGCGAGCTGCTCAATGGTTCCCCAGCCTCCTCCTTACCCAGAGACAATCAGATGCAGCAGGGAGTCAAGTCAAGCAAGAACTCCTTTATTGTTAGGTGGTAAGCCTCTTTTATACCAGAAAACCTCAGAACCTTAGGAGGAGGTGAAGGAACCGACCAATCACTTTAAAGGTCACCCTATTTACAAATTGTTTATGCACTGACATCATCTCCTGTTTTTAGTACCTTATCTTAGCCTAAATAACTTTAGCTAACTTCATTCTTCACCATTTGTCTCTAATCTCCATACAAACAACCCAAGTTAACTTCCTCTCAGCCATCCTTTGTATCTATTCTCTGCATAAGCAGCTTAAGCTAACTTCCTCTGGTACCATTTGTATCTACTCTCTCCTGTAAATAGTTTAAAGCTTAAGCTCTATTTGTCTAACTTCCTCTTGGTACCCTCTTTGCAGCCCATGTATGCCCCACAGGAAGCCAGGGCAATAAGGCAGACACTGAAGCAGACACCACTAATGAAGCTAAGTACTGGCTTACTTTCTCTGGCTTGATCAGCTACCTTTCTTTCTCTGCCTAGCTATGACACTACCCAAAGTGGGCTAGGTCCTGGCACATCAGTTAGCAATTAAGAAAATTCCCCATACATGACCACAGAAGAGTCTAATGGAGATAGTTCCTCACTTTGAAGTTCTCTTGTCATAGGTGTATCAAGTTGGAAACTGAAGCAAACTATGACAACCTGTAAGCTAAAAGAAACCCTTTTCCTCCTCAAGCTGCTTTTGATCATGGCACTAATCAATCACAGCAACAGAGAACAAATCTAGGACAGCAGCTTTCAATAGCCCATTTTGTAGGGACCATGCCTTTAACACATGAACTTTGGGGAGGCATATAAGATCCAAACTCACTGCATATTTGTATGCGCAGCATCATGAAAGACATTGTATGTGTAACTTTATGAAACCTTCTTGGTAACTTATCAGATAATGACACATGTTCAAAGCATGAAAAAAATAATTTTTGTGTCTCAGAAAGTTTAGGTTTAAGAATATTTCATAGCCAGTTATATGTAAAATTAAGGCTATAAAATAAGTGTACTTAATATGGCTAGTAATCATTGGATATACAATCTAAACTGAGATTGTTGTTTCTCAAGACATGGTGCTGACCAGAGACTCTCAAGTATGCACAGATTTTTGTACAGTCGAAGCTGAAAAGGGTCTTGGGTGTAATAGATTAATTGGAAAGTTTAATTTAGAGCTCTAAACTCTGTACACATAGTCCTCAAAGTTAACATATATAAATTTAGATAAAGATAATAACAGATTTTAGCCCCAAAGTGAAAACAAGTCAAATGTCTTTCAACCAATATATTAACAAACAAAATGTGTAACATATCTGCTGTGGAATGTTATTATTAAGGAATGATGTGATGATACATGGTATAATAATGATAGTCCCTGAAAACATTATTTTAATTTGAAGAAGCTAGTAACCAAAGGCTCCTGATTGGAGGCTAGACAAATGGCTTTGTGGTTGAGTACCTGTTTCTCTTGCAGAGGACAAAACTTCTGTTCCCAGCACTCACACAGTGCTCCATAACCATCTGTAACTCCAGTTGCAGGGCATCTGACTCCCTCTTATGACCTCTGTAGGCACTAGGCATGTACATGGTACACATACACACACTTACAGGTAATACACAAATACAAATAAAATAAACAAATCTAAAAAAACTTTCAAAGGTCATTTATTATATAATTTATTTTATATAAATTGTCCCAAATAGGCAAATTCTTAGAGATATAAAATAAATATTAGGGAAAAATGAGTAGCGGAAATTAGGAGGAAAAATATTTGTGTCAGAAGAGATACAAATGTTTCAATATGAGCTGGGAGGTGGTGGTGCACACCTTTAATCCCAGCACTCGGAAGGCAGAGCCAGGCAGATGTCTGTGAGTTCGAGGCCAGCCTGGTCTACAGGGCGAGATCTAGGACAGGCATCGAAACTACACAAAGAAACCCTGTCTCAAAAAACCAAAAAAAAAAAAAAAGAAAAAGAAAAAAATGTTTTAATATAGACAGTAAAATTAGTTGGACAAATTAATTTTCTCTAAACCTGTGAATAGTGTAATATGTGAATTATATCTAAGTCTAGCATTTCTTGTGTATGTAGTCACGAGTGTATGCCTGTGCATATGTAAGTATACAAGCATTTGGAGGAAAGAAGTCAACATTGGGTAGCACAACTAAAATTCCATCCCTTGGGTATGGGTATTTTGTCTTTGTGTATGTCTGCTAACCATGTATGCCTCATTTCCACAGAAGCCCTGGAGTAAAGTTAAAGTTATTATCCAGCAAGTGGGTGCTGAGAGTTGAACACTGGCCCTCTGGACAAGCAGCCAGTGTTATTAGCCACTGAGCAATCTCTCCAGCCCAAATCATCTCTTCTTACAACAGCTCTTGGATTGTAATTTGCCAAGCGCTATATTCACTCCAAGCAATAAAACTGTGCCCTTCATCCTCAATGGACAATTTTTGCCAACTTAAGTTCATCCAGAAAATAACCATTGAAAGCCTATTTCTTATTTTCTAATGTTCAGTGCTAAACTGGATGTAACAAAGCACATAAATCAGCAGTTCTTAACCTGTGTGTCACGACCCCTTTGACAAACCTCTGTCACTTAAAATATTTACATTACAATTCATAACAGTAGTAAAATTACAGTTATGAAATAGCAATGATATAATTTTATGGATGGGGTCACCATAACATGAAGAACTATGTTAAATGATCACTAGCACAGTCCCACTATCAAAGAAGCAAGTGATTAGCTGTGAATGTCAATAATTGTGTATCTATGAAAAACAGGCCTGCTCACTTCAAAGCATAGCAATTTATCAGAACAAAAGTTCAAAGGTTCACTTTCAAACCAAGGAACTGAGTAGGAGAGTTGATTGCATCAATATTTCTAGGAATGCTTCTGAATCTTAGACCATATGTGGAGTAGAAAAATTTTAAAATACATTTACCAAGCCAAGCCAAAGTATTCAGTGTTAGGTGAGTTGTTGCTAATTCTTCCAGTTCTAATGACAAGGAACAGCTGGCTCACAGGTTGGGCTACAACCGCTCAAGGCCAATAAACTACACATGCATAATAGGACATTAACTGCAGTGCTAATCTGTTTCTCTAGGCTGAAAATAATAAAGTTCATTTTTGTACAGCAGTTAATCAAAAGGCATTAGAGAAACAATCAAGGGCTGGTGTGATTTTAATTGACCAGACTGTTTCTCAGCAGCAACATGTTCTCTCTTTACAAAATTATAATTTTCTGACTCTTTATGTGGTCATTCTTTGCTGGTTTCATTGATATTATACCCTCATATCAAATTCTCTAATCCATCTACTCTCAATATTAAAAGGTTTTATCTTTGAGATAAGCATCAAGTGATCCTCAATTGCAGTTAATTGTACCAAAGTCATACTTCCCCTCTTTAAGGAGAAGTAAAACCTATTGAATATAAATATTATTATTCATGAAGCCACAGAGGCAGTTAGTCCAACTAAGCATAACAAAAATGTATTATGCATTCAGCCCCTTTTATTTCCAAAGGCAGAACAAAATTAAACAAGAAAATCAACACCACAGTCTTCTAAAAGTGTACCCAATAATTGGAAAATTCAATTTATAGTGACAAGCAGGAAAATGCAAAACTTTTAGAAACTGAAAACATTAATACATATTCTAAGGTCACATTGGCAGTAATTCCAACTGCATAATGAGACAAAGATATTTTACTGTTTCTGAATACTTTCATGTTATATGACATTATAGTATCAAAAGCACAGTTCACACACACACACACACACACACACACACACACAAACCCTCAAAATGATGGAGAAAATCCGTGCAATTCAGTAGTTCAATTATTTTATATTGGAGTATAATCACAGGAAGACTGTGTACTATAAAGTTAAAATAATGATATTAATGGGATATTGGACTTGATTGTTAACTTGAATGAATTTAAAATTACCTAGGAAACACACTTCTATACATATCTATGAATGTCCTTAAAGAGAAGATGAACTGACTAGAGAATGTTTACCCTTAAAGTTGGCACCTTCCAATGAATGGACTAGATATTCATAGGCATAAGGAAACAGTAGTGTGTACCTCTTTCCCTTTGCTTCCTTTTCCTGAATGCTTCTATTGAGGCTGCTATTCTCTATTGCCTTCAGACTCCAATTTCATTGGCCTTCCAATGGAGAATTCACATCAGTGATACTTCAGGAATCTTCAAATTCTTAAACACTAGATTGGGACTGCTGAGGCATCCAGCATCATAATCTAAGTAGCTACGAAGTTCTCTTGCCTCCCTATTACACAAAGAGCAATGCTCGACTACCCAGTCCCTATTGTGTAAAGTCTAATTCATATTTTACAATACATATGTGTTCTGTTGCTTCTGTTCTAGAACACTCTGCCTAATAAATCAAGCTACAACTATTTAGTATGTTTAGAGTTTCTATTTGAGAACACTGCTCTAAATATTTTATGAATGTTAAGTCATTTAGTCTTTGTAATAACCCTATGAGGTAAATGCTCTTTTATAATTGAAGGAACAGATACATGGAGAGGAAAAAGAACTTACCAAAGTCATTATGTCTTACAGCAAGAAAAACAAAATTCAGAAAATTGACTCCATATGTTCCCAATTATGCATTGTGCTATATTATTCACTACATGTCTAGTCAATTGAGCTGATAAGTATTATTTTCTACCCCTTGGTTTTAGCAATGAATGTCTGGAATCAGAAAATAACACCACTTGAGTGGAGGGCATATTTGGATGGGAGTGCAATTCGTAGCATGTGCAAGACCTTAAGTTTGATCCTCGGGATTCTAATGAAATACTTGTTCCAGCGATATGGAGTAGTGTTTACTCTAGTTGAATAATAGTCAAGGGTGACATCTGAATTGTCACTGATTGCTAGTTTGTTTATGAATGTGGTATTTGGTTGAAATATGAAATAATTCACTGAGTTAATTATGCTGTGTGTCTTAGTAAAAGTTTCCATTGCTACAATGAAACACCATGAAAAAAAAAGCAAGTTGGGGAGGAAAGGATTTATTTGACTTACACTACCACATTACTGCTCATCACTGAAACAAGTCAGAACAGGAACTGAAACAGGACAGGATCCTGCAGACAGGAGTTGATGCAGAGGCCATGGAGGCGTGATGCTTACTGGCTTGCTTACCATAGCTTTCTCAGCCTTCTTTTTTACAGAACCCAGGAACACCAGACCTGGGATGGCACTCACTCACCAGCTGGGCCCTTCCCGGCTGACCACTAATGGAGAAAATGCCCTACAGCTGGATCTCATGGAAGCATTTCCTTAACTGAGACTCCCTCTCTGATGACTCTAGTTTGTCAAGATGACACAAAAAACCAGCCAGTGAACTATGATTTGGTTGATTTTATTTTTTTAATCATTCTTTTAATGGAATATTATACTATTCATATCCCACTTGTTGCATGCCATCTACAATAAATGAGTTTCCATGGAAATATAAAATGGATCAAAAATCCATTGCCAACTGTGTTTTTTTCTAATTAGAACATCATAAACAATTTCAAAGATGCAGGAAATGATTGCCTTTATTTTTAGTATATCCATATGTCAAAGCTAATTGCTAGAATCTACATATAAGGGAGAACACGTGTTATTTGTCTGAGGTAGCCCTTCATGTGCCTCCCCCTTTACTCAGATTCAAATTCATGGCCTCTTTTTCTAAGAATATATACATATCTCCAAATGTATATATATATATATGTATATATATATATATATATAAAATTTGCAATCTGCTGATTCCATTTAGTATTGCTTCTTGCGTGTGATTTTTAGGACTGACCACTTGGTACTGGACAACCAAACAGGGGACTTATCCATTGGAAAAACTAACTCTCCCTTTCTCCACAGTCATTGGTTTTGCATAGGGTGCACCCCTTGTGATATCTCTCTTCCACATCCTATGGACCAGGGATGGAGGGCCAGTGTTTGCAGAGTGAAGCTTGAAAGTGTTGTACCCGTTTTGAGAAACCCCCAGAGACCACCAAGGAGCCAGTCTCAGATGCAAGCACATAAGGGTCCTTTTATTGTCAGGTTCGAACCTGGAAACTGGGCCACCACACAGCATATGGAGGGAAATTCAGCAGTGACCACGGGCCCAGGGGTAGAAAGTTTTCATAGCGAAAACCCACGAGCTGGGAATAACATGATTTGACATCTTGGGATTGGGTAGAAAAGATATGAGGCAAGGTGATTTTTTGAAACTATTGGTCTAGACTTTCGGTGCAAAACCACATTTGAAACTATTGGGTTGGACTTTTGGCAGGGAAACACAACTTGCTGAACAGGATTATCTGGGCTGCTCAGCAGGATTATCTGGATATCTTCAAGGGCCATAAACCACAGACAGAATGTCTACAGGAGCATACTGCCCTGTATCTGCTTGAGTTGCCATGGCACATTCCTGAGGTCCTTCCTGGAACTGAGTATAGCAGGTGCTCTAAGACGGTGGCCCTTCCCTCAGATGTAGTCTACATTACCTTCACAAAAGGTATTCAGAAGTGACACATGGAAGGAAAATGTAGCTAGCCACCTCCTTCCAACAGAGATAAAGCTGGGACTGCAATTCAGACAAAGTGAATTAGTGCCCCTGCCTGAGCCACACCCCCACCCAGAACACCCTCCCCCTAGCCTGATTGCCTATTCTGAGCTGGTTCAACTCCTAATTTGTTGGTTCTTTTTTAGGCTGTCATCTTTCTTGGATATCATGGGTGTAGTGTCTCTGTCCTTTCTAGGATGCACAGTCTCACAGCAGTCTTCCTGGTTTGCTGGCTCTTACAAATTTTGTTCCCCTTCATATGTGATGTTCCCTGAGTTGTCAGAGTGGGAGCTCTGTTTGAGATGTATACATTGGGATAGCCACTCTATGATCAATTCTTTTTATTTTGACCAATTTTTGTTTTCTGTATGGCCTCCCTTTGCTGCAAAATAAGTTTACTGGATGAGAGTTGAGAGCTATAACTTATTTGTGTGTATAAGGATAAGTATCTAGAATTCAGTTAGGTATTATGTTGGTCTAGTAAAATGGTAGTAATAGATCTTCTTCCAACATAAATGACCTCACTTGCCCCAGACAAGTTGTCTAGGTTTCCAATATGAGGCATGATTTCCTTTCTGATGAGAATGTCTAAGTTCAATTAGAGAGCTATTGGTTACTGCCAAAATACGAGTGTTACTGTTAAACCCTTAGGGTTATCTTGCCATTTTGGTCATTGTTTTGGTTCATGGCATCACAGTTGTGTACGAACATTAATTTCTTTTCTCATTTCATAGTTTTCGTATCACCTTCTGGTGCTATATAAACTAGTTTGAAGGGAGAAGACTTTTAAGTCAAACCCAGTTCAGGTTCTTTAGGTCTTCTGCAACCTTTACAAGGCAACAAATGGCAACAGCCTGTGCTGTTTTAGGAGTCTCTGGGACTTCCACAACAGACCAGTAATTAGAAAAGAGGTTTCTTGTTTATGTTTTTTAGATGATCTATGCCTCTTGGAGGAGCATTTTCAGCATAAGCAGCATTGTGATGTCAACAGGAAAATGGGAAAACTGCAGTGGAGAACTTTAATTGGGAAAAATGTCAACAAGGAAGGAGAAGGGGAAGGAGGAATAAATAATAGTAAAGATATTTGAAAAAGACTTGAAGAAACATATTACTTTTTATTTACCTAAAAATTTCATATAACATGAATGTATAAATTATATATATATGGTATATATATATGGTA
>CABHPQ010051889.1:0-13641 GCA_902168405.1 Peromyscus aztecus | reverse complement strand
TAGTATTCCATTGTGTATATGTACCACATTTTATTTATCCATTCTTCAGCTGAAGGACATCTAGGTTGTTTCTAGGTTCTTAATTGCATTGTTTAATATTTTGATGTCTAGTTTCTTGAGTTCTTTATATATTTTGGAGATCAGCCCTAGTCAGATATAGGGTTTGTGAAGATCTTTTCCCATTCTATAGGCTGTTATTTTGTCTTATTGACCATGTCCTTGGCCTTACAATATCTCAGTTTCAGGAGGTCCCATTTATTAATTGTTGCTCTCAGTGTCTGTGCTGCTGGTGTTATATTTAGGAAGTGGTCTCTTGTGCCAATGCATTCAATACTACTTCCTACTCAATCTCCTTCATGAACATTGATGCCAAAATACTCAATAAATGCTAGCAAACTGTATCCAAGAACCCATCAAAAAACTTATCCACCATGACCATGTAGGCTTTGTCCCAGAGATGCAAGGATGGCTCAACATATGAAAATCTGTCAATGTAATACAACATATAAACAAACTGAAAGAAAAAAATACATGATCGTCTCATTAGATGCTGAAAAAGCCTTTGAAAAATCCAACACCCCTTTGTGATAAAGGTCTTGGAGAGATCAGGAATACAATGAACATACCTAAGCATAATAAAGGCAATTTACAGCAAGCTGACAGTCAACATCAAATCAAATGGAGAGAAAATCAACAAAGTGATTCCACTAAAATCAGGAACATGACAAGGCTGTCCACTCTCCTCACATATCTATTCAATATGAACAATATTTTAAATTTTGCCTGATTATTTGAACCTTATTTTTAAGTTGTGAGTAAAATTTATGTTAAGACCTTGACAACTACGGTCCTTCAAACTTCAGAGGGATAGTTTACTACAAAAAAAGAAGAAATAGATAAAATTGACATTTTTACATTTTTGGTTTTGGAAAGAGGCATATGATTTCATTTTACTCTCAGTTTTGGATATACTGAGCAATCCTTATACATCCTACTCCCAACTGTGGATTCTTCCTAAAGGCCTATCTTGCATTAGATAAAAGTGGGAATTCTGTGGAATTTTCCTTTTGTATTACAACCAAAGAATTGTCTGTAAGAAGGGAGATCAGCTTTCTCTATTTCCCTCTCTACTCATTCCAATAGCACAGTCACTCCATGGTCTAAGTTTACTGTGTATGAAAGATAAATATGACTAAAACCTTCCTATGAAAGTATGTCAAATAACATTTGCATATTCTATCATATTGGATAAAGTTAACATTTCTCAAATGAACCAAAACTATAATGGAAAAAATCATCTTTTGGGTGAATATATTATATATAGAGAGATATACATTTCAGTCCAAACCAAAATTATTTCAGGAATATTATAACACAAAGCTTAGAGTACCAAACTCTGAGACTGATCTCAGAGTCCAAAGTGGAAGTGATACATACATTAATGGGGTATAGCAGAAGCATATCTGAATTAGGGCAAGAAAAGTACTGGGAAAACACTTCATTGTCAAGGAACCATGTACAAGTATTAGCTTATCACATTAACACTAAAAAGAGAGTCTAGAAAAGTCTTTTTGAACTCAGTCATTTCTACACTATAATTTTGACCTAGAGCTGGGATATGGAAAATATAACAGTATCTTAACAATTGCTTCTGGATACTTTTTGTAGTATTTAATTGCAATACTTTGTTTGACATCTCATAAATAATAATGCAGGATTTGAAAGCATGGTAAGCTGATAAGGTCAAAAGTATTATTATACTTCTCAGAAAACATGTGAAAATTACTGAAGCTTGTTATATTCTACCATGCCTTGCTTAAGATCATATTTATACAGACAGTCTACCTAACTTCAAGTTCAGGCTTCACTACTCAATAGCTCGGTCAATTTGAACAGATCAATCTAGTCATCTTTCTGTTTTCTGAAACTCCAACAACAGTATAATTCTTGGAAATGCTGTAATCACTAATATTCAAAATTCTGTAAGTCTCTAGTATGAGGTGTTTGATAAGTGCTAACAGCTAATTTTACTATTATGTACAGCCAAGGATGGTTTGTATGCACATGCAAAAAGATGATCCAGATATTCTTAACCCATTAAAAATATATTTCTAAGATTTTCTGAATGGTCATATATTATACACTTAGAAAGATGCTCAGCACTAACTGTAGACAGTAATGATCAGCAGAAAGACTATATTTTTAATCATTGCTTATGAAGAAAAGTGTTGCAAATTCGGGGGAGGGGCAGTGAGCCTGATAAGGAACCTGCTAAAATGTAAGGTCTCAAACTCAGCTAACAGTATGATGTTAAAATTACCAAAATTGTTTAAGCATAAATGAATGAAAGATAGAAATCTCCACATCACAAGATGTCTGTGAGAATAATACAGCACGTGTAAAATTTTGAACATAGAGTTTGGCACCTGGCAGTATCCAGGAAGTATTCTATATGTTCTCATTATTTTACAGGTAACTACTGTCTAACTAGAAAGATAATTCTCTGTAGCCTACTAGAAGTAAGAATTATTGATTCTGTGAGTGGCCTTCACTTCTTCCCTCCTCACCAATTTACCCTATTTCCTTGAACAGAAATATCCTTGAAGTAGAAACTGGAAAATCACCGAGTAATTTCTCTACTACCCATATGAGAAGTCAAAAAAATCTAAGTCTAGCTCATCACTGGTGTTGAACGACTGCCAAGTACAGAGCTGCTTGTGAATTGAAGACATTACTTAATGTCCTACTGCTATCAATCCCTACCCTTGGTAAGCCTCTTACTTGGAGGCTAAGAAAAAAGAAGGATAAAAGGAAAAGTGTGATTTCCTTTTGAACAGTAAAGAACAGGGCAGCCACCTAAAAGAAGCAAACTGTTCTTTCACCTTGTGAAAGGAAAAAAATTTAAAAGACTCTCATAGTATGATGGGCAAAAGTGTCATATAAAATTAGAGCAAACTGTAGAGTTAAACCCAAAGGGAAACCTTTCCTTTTCAGTACTGTATTTCCCTGTAGCAATTTGAGAGACTTTCTCCATAGCTGTTGCTAATGATGTGAATCAAAAGAAGAAAGCAATTTGAAAGCACATTGGAAAAGAAGTGTGGGTGTGTACATGTGCACACATGCATGAGTGTGAGTGTGTTTTAAATTGCAGTACATCTTAAACATTGGGTTTCAGGGGGGAAAATGTTTCATGTTCTACAAAGCAAATCTTTAAAGAATGTAAAAGGAGAAATGTTGCCTTTATGGTAGAGAAGGTTACCGTTTTATCTCAAGATAGCAAAAGAAACATTTTGTCCTTTATACCTGGTATTTAGAGGCTTTCATCCTTTTGGCAAAGGAATTTTTGAACTAGTGGAATTTAATGTTAAAGTTAAGCTGCAGCTTTAATAGAAACCATTTGAGTGATGTGGCCAGGAATTAATAATACATTATACATACCATTATGTCTTACAGTCTAGATAAAAATGTTTGCAGAGTTCTTTCAAGATGACATATACAATTTAATAAAAATAATATGTCATCAATGATATTTTAAATGATAGAACAAAAGAAAAAAGTAACTTATAGAACACCATCTCTACCTCTCATTGAAAATACCCCATCCATCTTTGTACAAAGATAGTCACTGGACTACAGGAGATAATCATAACAGTGGAAATGTATTAACAGACATTTCAGGAGCCTTCAGAAAAAAATGCCACATGGACAGGAATAAATTTGCCAGGTTCACCAACATGGCTGGTGGTACCTTACTAAAGTTAAGTAGACCAAGTGTTTGGTAGCAACACATTTCACACCCTAAGCTCTAACTTTAAAATCAAACTGATTTGGTGAGTGTATTTAAAACAAAGCACGTGCTGAGAGTATTTTCCAAATAAAGTGTACAACCATCACTCTCTAAAATCATGTGAGAGGATTTCCTATTGCTCCACAAATAAGGCCCTAAGATACCTCAATGTAATCTGTCCACCTTTTCATACACCATACCCTCCCACTATTTCCTTGCCATGTATTCTCTAACCACACTGACTTTTTGTGTTATGTACACACAGTACGATTTCTGTCTCAAAATCTTGCTGTACCATCAACCTGTCATCCTCTAACTCTTCATCGCTCAGAGCTCATATCAAATGTCATCCCTTACAAGAGGCCATATCAAACCATCTTATTTGAAATAGCATCTGTTCTTTCCATCACCATCACCATTCTTTGTCCCAGTACATGATTTCAAATTCCTTTTACCAAAATATGCTCAATCAGTATTTATGGGGTGAAGAAGTCCTTTGCAGGATAATACTTAATAGAATGCCTCCTCACCCAAGTGAGTATATGGAGTTCTTAGACTAAATCATATTCTAAATTATAGTAAGAAGAATAAAGGGAAATCAATTTTATATTCCCAAATTTCTGAATATATTATATCAAAAAGAAAAAATCATGAGTATCTTTTTTTTAATGTTCATCTAACAAATACTTTGGCAAAACTCAGTGTACCCTGAATCTTAACAAAAACTATATTCTTTGGGAAGCAGGAAAAGGACAGGAAATGTGAAGTCAAGCATCTTCCCTTGAGAAATCTGTTATCAGTCAAAACAAAGTTATCTTGATCTTCTTGGTTCTTAGAAGTTACATTATATTGGATGCATGGGAAAAAATGACTCCTTGCTACAAAATGACTAGATATACTTGAGCACATCTTGTCAGTGTCTTTCTCTGTTTTATGGAAATAAGAGTTTCTGTCTTGTATAACTCAAAGACATATATTGAACTTCAAACTAAATGAAGAGGATTAGAGGACATTCTCTTGTCAAACCCCATGAAAAAAGAAAACAGAGTTTTTTCCACAAAAGGAGAATAATAATCTTTTGTGCAATATTCAAGAATTTCTACAAAACAAGTTTCTTTCTTAGCCATTAATATTCAATCTCAGTCAAGGTTTCACTCTGTAATATCTTTAGTATTCTCTCTAGATCCATATAGACATAAGAACGAATTACTTTGCAACAGTAAAAACAAATTGGAAATGCTTCCTCTTGTGTATAGCAGACCATAAATTTACCTGCTAAGAATGTGATGGATTCACTCGAGTAAGAGACAGGACTGGCAATGAAAGATGCCCAATAATTGAATAGAGCCAGTTTTATAACAGGGTCTGTATAGTATGACTGGGAAAGTAATGAAGGTTGTAAAAATACCTTCACTTGACTATGACATTGTCTTAAATTTCAGCACTAGAAGGACATTTTGAATATATAAGTAGATAAAATTTGGTTAAGATAATCAATACTTTTTGTTAGAACAACCCAGTACTTCATTAATGTACAGCATAGATTAATTAATCTAATTAACCTACTTCTAACCACTACTACTTAGTGCAAAATTTTAATCAAAACCTGAGGAAATGAAGAACAGATACTACTATACATGGCCTAGATAAGACACTAGGAGTATGGTTTTCTGCTTTGAAAATAGGAGCGCTTAAAATGGACCCCAGCAGACAGGAAACTGTGAAGAGGTCATGGGATGATGATCCAGAAATTCCATGTGATTACAGAAACAGCACACAAAGGTACAAACTAGCAGATACTCTATCATTCAGCTACATTTCATTTCAATCTTTATGCTGCTTTGGTCTTATTTAAATATACATAGAGTATTCAATTATGTTAACAAAATCTCTACTAAAATAAACAAAATCTTCCTACTTGTTCCTGGTGATTTTATATTTGTCTTTTGCTAAGGAATGTTTTATAATGTCTACATCCATGAATTCTGCATGATTCTGACTTAATAGAGGCATAAGCTTATAGTGAAAATTCAATTGCTCCAATGCACTTTAACCACAAGAGAAATGAACCAAGCATGATCCCTATATAAATATTTTTACTCTAATTTCATTTCAGCTTTTGTTTTACTGAAAAGAGCTTTATTGATCGTCTTAGCCCTTGTATTAAAAGAAAACTGTTTTTTCTATGTATGCTAACTTCAACATGACCCACTTTTTATTGAAGAATAAATCTTGAGGGTCTAATGAGGGCACAATGTCCCCAAACTTCATGAATTTCTGTAAAGAATATTACAAAGGGCAAAAGTCTTGCTCAGCATCTGACACAAATAAGCTGGTATAGCACTATGAAGCTTCCCTTGCTGACTATATTTTCCTTATTATTTATCAATATTTCAAATACTTTCTGCTATAAACTATCATTATTGCTTATTTTTCACTTAATGTGTAGAGTCTGCATTAGTAAATATGGATGGTTATGAACCATGTTAATCATTAAACAAACATAAATCATATTAATATAAAATAAACAGTATTTCTCAGAGGAGTTCCTTTAGTGCCAGCAATGATTGTGGAAAACTGGACAGAAAGGGAATAGTTTCTGCAAAAAAAAGGTACCCATGTATTCTACAGAGTAGTCAGGAATGGGTCATAGACACAGCTCATTTCCAGGCTTCAGTAACAAGCAGTTAAATATTAATTTTATTCAGTAATGGCAGTATCTTGTGTTGTCTTACTGTATTCTGTTGCCTAAATTGTGTAATATTCATCTCCTCTATGACATTTTTATTAATTGTATAGCCATACATCTTTACCAAAAATTATCATTTATCATAGTATTCACTTAGCTTCAGTAAACTTTATCTTAAGTAAATATCTTAATAAGCCTAAAGAGGAGCAAAAAAAAAAAAAAAAACAGAAAAAGAGGTAGAATTTTTTTCCAGGTTGACAAGATGGCTCAGTAGGTACAGACACTTACTATAGAACCTGGCAA
This sequence comes from Peromyscus aztecus, assembly GCA_902168405.1. Classification (NCBI taxonomy): domain Eukaryota; kingdom Metazoa; phylum Chordata; class Mammalia; order Rodentia; family Cricetidae; genus Peromyscus; species Peromyscus aztecus. The sequence continues at coordinate 6,862 of CABHPQ010051889.1, read as the reverse complement.
CCCAAGTCTGATCTCTAGGACCTAAATGGTGGAAAAAGCCTACTTCACCAAATTTTCCTCTAACGTCTACATGCTAGCATGACATGCATATACATATGTGTCCTGCACACGCTTATTCCTTTAGGTAGTTCTAGTATCTGTGTTTCAGTATTGTAACTGTTCCAGATAGTAAGATAGCACAGACAGAAAGCAGAAAGTAGACAAAGTAGACAAACAAGTTCCTTCAAAAGTAACAAGATTGAGACTAAAGATTACCTTCTCCTTTCAATGATTCCTCATAAAATAATTAGAGTATCCATAGAGGACCTAGTAGATATGCCAGGTTACAATTATTATTTTAGTATTACTGCATTAACTCTATGAGAACTATTAGGGATTAGAACTGTTTCAGATAATAAAAGTTATTCTACCCTATTAAGACAATGATTTGGGAAAACACAATTACAATTCTCAGACTATATTTTAAAAAATAATTCTATCAGAATCATATTAAGTCCTTAAAAACCCAGGTCATCATGAGACAAAATTAATGTGAGATTCCAAATGTAGTAGTAGGATAATAACCTGATGATAAAAATTTTATTATGGGAAACAGAGTCTGATAAATTCACATTAGAAGACAAGATTGAAAATAGCCTGAGCTTGCAATAGTTGGTCTTTCTATGAAGATGATGATGAGCTCACAAACATTTTCTAAATATTTTTTTAAAAATAGCGCCTGCAAGCCAGGTAGTGGTGGCACACACCTTTAATCTCAGCTCGTGGGAGGCAGAGGCAGGCAGATTTCTGTGAGTTCGAGGCCAGCCTGAACTACTTAGCGAGTTCCAGGAAAGGTACAAAGCTACACAGAGAAACCCTGTCTCAAAACAAACAAACAAACAAATAGTGCCTGCAAATCCAGAACCTACAGAACTACTAAACTCAATCCAGGAGCCAGATTCTAATATGGAATCAAGACTTTGGTTAAAAATAGTCATAAAAAAAGGAAGATCAGGAAGATATTGACTAAGTGGCAATAATCTTAGATTATAGAAAATAAACATTCCAGTGAGCAATTGGAGGGGGAAAAAGACAATGGTATTTGGTATATTTTAGATGTGGATCACTCTCCAAAAACTTCTTTTCTGGGCTTAGTTTTCAGGTTAGCACTGTTAAAAAGTGATAGACCCTTTAAGAGGTGGGCCATTTTGAGAAATCTTCACACCATTGGTGGGTGAGTTCAAAACAGAGGTTATGAGAACCCTTACCCCCATCTCTTTCCTCATTTCTTATGTTTCTTGTTAATCAGATAATTGATTTATTCTATCATATTCTCCACAAATCTAGAAGACAAAATATTTTTTACCATTTTTATGGGGGTAGAGGGAGAGAAAAATCTCTCTACCTAGCCCTGGCTGTCCTAGAACACACCATGGAGATCAGGGTGGCCTCAAAATCACAGAGACCTGCTTGCCTTTGCCTTCTAGGTGTTGAGATCACAGGTGTGAGCCACCATTCCCAGATATGTCTTTTATCCTAATAACTTGACGTATGTCAGATATTTACTATGTGCCAGAAATCTAACAGAGCATCAAAGTTATTGCAGAATATGCCTAATATCTTTCAATAGTTATTTTCTAGTTGTTTTGTAGTCTGGTAAGATCTCTAGATGTTTTTTTTAAATTAGAATCTACAAAGACTGAAACGGAGAAGTAAAAATAATAGGCTAACACTATGGTAATATCCTTATTCCTAATAGAGTCCCTCAGTGTTGTCAAACATTGATTCTTTCTCTTCAAGTCATTATATCCATGACATATTCAATATATACAAGCAGATGTGCTTCAATTTTAATGCTATAAAAGAAACTAGAACTCAGGAGAGTTAAGCAAATAGTGATGGATATCAGAGTGGTTGCAAATTGATTTCTATGTACAAGTACATAGCTAATAAACACCATACTCATCATTTACCTAAGAGAAAGGAAAGTATGGTGATAAGCAAAATACTGGATTTTTGTGTATACTGACTTATCTCTCATATTGTCCTCCCAATTCACACATTTTCTCCACCCAAAGGCAAGTCTGACTTCTACTTGACAGGGCAATAATCAGCATATCTAGTCCAAGCAAAGTAATAAAAGCACAGGCAATTCTCATTTAGAGTCCATAATTACAATCAATGATTTTATTTCTCCCTACTTAACCAATGTTATACTTCCCATTTTTTGAGCCTATATGAGTATATTTATGTAAAAATGCAAATGTAAATTAGATAGACAGATGTTAGATAGAAAAATGAAACTTGAATGTAGCCCGATGGTTTCTCCGGTCCCAGCCAGTCCCGCCCATCCCCATGGTCCCTCAGCCACTTATAAAATAATCATTCAGAGGCTTAATGTTAATTACCAACTGTATGGCCTATGGCAGGCTTCTTACTAGCTAGTTCTTATAACTTAACTCATTTCTATTAATCTGTAAGTTGCCACGTAGCTGTGGCATTACCAGTGTGCTGGCATCTTGCTTCTCCTTCAGTGGTGGCTGGTGTCTCCCCCTCCTCTTTTTTCTTCTTTCCATATATTTGCTTGGATTTCCCACTTGCCTCTAAAGCTGCCTTGCCATAGGCCAATGCAGCTTTATTTATCAACCAATCAGAGCAACACATATTCACAGCATACAGAAAGATATCCCACAGCACTCAATTTAGGATATTCCATAAAGACATACATGTCCCAAGACTAGTGACACATTAACATGGAGAATAAACTAAATAATAACTGAAAGTAACATAAATACCATTTACTAAGTAACTGTGAATATTGGAAGTTATTTGTCACTCTGCTTTTGTGCTTCTCAAAAAATTCAATGGATTATTTTGCTCCAATTTTTCTTTTATCTTTCCCATTAATAGATTCTATAGAAACTGCCAATCACCATGATACATTAATGAGCATTTGTTCTACTTACCACAAAAATGGTATAAAATTTCATTAGTGAGATATTGTTCAAGATAAGATAGGATATTATTTAAGAAGTTGATATCACTTTTCCTTGAGTTTTGTCCTTCAGTTACCCATGTACAATACAACAGATTGAATAGTGGTATATTGGGAGACAGAAAGACTAAGGAAAATACATATGTAATGATAATAAAGTAGCTCAAAGATGATACTGATGATGGTATAAATTTTACAATGCAAAGAAATTAAATAAATAGTCATTTTATCATTATTACATTATCAAGAAAATGGTATATAGTCCCATGGTGCCTTAGTTAATGATCTACTTGCTGTGAAGAGACACCATGACAATGGTATCTCTTATAAAGGAAAATATTTAATTGGGGCTGGCTTACAGTATTAGAGATTTAGTCCATAATCATCATGGCAGGAAGCATGGTGGCAAGCAGGCAGACATGGCACCAGAGAGATAGCTGAGAGTTCTACATCCAGATCAATAGGCAGCAAGAAGAGAGAGAAAGAGATTGGCCTGCCTTGATAATTTGAAACCCCCAAGTCTACCTCCATTGTTCCTTTAAGAAGGTCACACCTTCTCCAACAAGGCCACACCTCCTAATCGCTGTCAAGTAGTTTCCATTCCCTAGTTACCAAGTATTCAAATATACAGTCCTATGGGGACCATTCTGTAGCATGAATCTTAAATGGTCTTATTAATAAAAACAAACCTGGAGTCAGGTATTGGGGTGAATGCTGGAAGATCAGAGAAGCAGAACAAGCCACAGCTTCCTCACCTCGCCAATTCCTCAGGTGATCCTGTTTCCTGAGACTGGATGCGTCTCAGCTGAACTGTGCTGCTCAAAGCCTGAAAGCTTAACCAGTCAAACGCTGCTAGTTTCTGGTCTTCATGCCTTATATACCTTTCTGCTTTCTGCCATCACTCCCTGGGATTAAAGGCTCACTCCCTGGGATTAAAGGTGTGTGTCACCATGCCTGGCTGTTTCCAGTGTGGTCGTGAACTCACAGAGATCCAGAGGGATTTCTGCCTCTGGAATGCTAGGATTAAAGGAGTGAATGCCACCATTTTCTAGCCTCTGTATCTAGTGGCTGTTCTGTTCTTTGATCCCAGATAAGTTTATTAGTGTGTACAATATTTTGGGGAACACAATACCACCACACCATTCTTATTCAAACCACCATACATGGCAATAAATAATGGTATATTTATAATGGATATTATAATATATTTTAAAATATTAATAGGTATATATGAAAGTAAGCATGACTCATGTTCTGATTTCCATTTCTCTAAGCATAGTATTTGAATTTTAACAATGTTTACATACAATAATTTTCAAAGCAAAAGACAGAATACAAGCCAGCCATGTTGGTACATTCTTTTAATTGCCGAACTAATGAGGCAAAGGCAGATGTATCTATGAGAGTTCAAGCCCAACCTAATCTATATAGTTATTTTCTAGGTCAGCCAGAGTTACATGCTAAGATCCTGTCTAAATAAATAAATAAAAAGGAGCTGAAAAAATACCCAGCAGTTAAGAGTACTGGCTGCTTTATCCAAAGAATTTAGGTTCAGTTCTCAGCATCCACAAGGATGCTCACAACCCTCCATTACTTCAGTGCTGAGATCTGATGCCTCTTCTGATCACACGAGGCACACATACAGACATACATACAGGCGAAATACCCATACAAATAAAAAAAATCATTAAATTTTTCACTAGTCCCTTGAAAAAGAAATATATTTTGGAAAATATGTCATTAGGAAATTTTATAAACAGTATAAATAAGCCCTAACAAAATGACCTTTAGTATATAATGAATAACAAAAAGAGTTTATAACATCATGAATTTATGTGTTATCTTGTTGACTTGGTGATAAACAAACCAAATGGAAAATTGGACTCAGGGAAGTAAGAAGTCAGTGATTCTGATGAAAGGTCAAGATTGAATATTCTATTTTCACACTTATATTATCCATAATGCATGGGATAGTGAGAGCTATATTAAATCTGTTTAGAAGAATTGAAATAATTTTTGTTCATCACCTATTATGTGCTCACCAGTGCTTTAAGCACAATGGAAGGAGTCAGTGGATGAAGGTAAATGATAATTCCTCAAATTCTCTGGAAAAATAAAATAAACATGAAATCCTAAATAGCAATATAAAATATTATAAGATAACATGTCAAGCAAATAGCTACCAATATGGTGATAACTTAAAGTAAATGTTATTTTCAGCTGAGTCATGAAAGATTATTTCAATTTTATGTAGATGGTGATGCTGATGGAAACTTTCATACTTGTGCATTGACCTATGATAGGAACACCAACTACCCTCTCCTGTCTATTGCTGAATCTAGAGGCATAATAAGATTAATTTATCATATAATAGTATATAAAGCACTGTGTTGGGCACAAGAATGCTATTAATGAGCTGAAATTCCTTCCAGGTGAACCAAATCTTTTCATGCCAGAAAGTAAAGATATTGCTATATGATTATGGATTATCCAATGGATATGCTCATGGCAATATTGAGAGGTGTAGAAGGGCAGAGAAATGAAGTTCTGTATGCTGATCTCAGTCTAACTCCAGCTGGCCTAGAAATTGCTATGTAGACCAGACCAGCCTTGAACTCATAAAGATCAGCCTGCCTCTGTTTCCTGAGTAATGGGATTAAAAGCATGTGCCACCCATGTCTAGCTCTTTTGTTAAACATTTATTTTGAGATTGTGTGTAAGTATATGTGTTAGTGAGTAAGGTCACAATACTCTCCAATGTGGATATTAGAGGACAACTTGGAGTCCATTCTCAACTTCCAGTATATGGACTCCAAGGATTAAACTCTGGCCTTTAGTCTTGGAGACAACCTATTTACAAGCTAAGACATTTTATTGTCCTGATTATGTTTAAAGATAAGAGTGTACTATCTTTATGCTGATGTATTGTAGTTCGAAGATCTGTCAGTATTAGTATTCAAGTTTTTAACATTGTAGCTTTGCACATATTACTTCACTTTATTTTTCAAATAATTTTGTTCCCCTTCATTTATTTTTTTACTCTAACTACTTAAAGATGTATCACCTTGAAGCATATGCATTTTAATTGGAGGAGAAAGTGTCCTGAATTTCTGCTTTAGCTCAGGCTTTTCTCTATTTGAAGATCATGACTACCTTATGACACCTTGTCAACCTGGATTTTTCTTGAACATGTGGTTGCATTCTATCTTAGGCTTTGTGTGGGAGTCAAGTGAACTGATCTTTAGTAAGAAATCTAACTTTGACCAAAGAGATGTGTGGTGGTATTGTGTTCCCCAAAATATTGTGTATGCTAATAAACTTATCTGGGGTCAGAGAACAGGACAGCCACAATATTAAACATAGAGGTTAGGCAGTGGTAGCATACGCCTTTAATCCTGGCATTCCAGAGGCAGAAATTCATGTGTTCAAGTGTAGATGTAACCAACTGTCTTATTAAATAAGAAACACAGAGCCAAGGTAAAGATAAAAGCCCAAGAGGTCAGAGCTATAGGAGCCTACCCGCGTGCTGCTGGCTAGCTTCTTCCGCCAAGAAACCTCTCCGAAAAGGGAGCTACTTCCTGTGCGTTTGACTTATAAAGAGTTCTGGTTCTTCCTTCTCATTGGTTGTAAACCCAACTACGTGACTGCCTCGTCAGGGCCTGTCTGTGCAGACCTCCAGGTCTTCTATGGTTGGTATTGAGATCAAAGGGCATGTGTCTCCAATACTGACTGTATCCTTGAACACACAGAGATCTACCTAGTTCTGCTTGCTGAGTACTGGGATTAAAGGCGTGCACCACCACGTCCAGCTCTCCCTATGGCTTGCTAAACTCTGACCTCTAGGCAACTTTATTTATTAACATACAAATAGAATCACATTTCAGTACA
>CABHPQ010051885.1:0-11025 GCA_902168405.1 Peromyscus aztecus | reverse complement strand
CCACCGCAGCTCTGGTCTAGGTGTGTGTGAGCCCAGCGCCTGGGCTCTTACTCCGCTTCTCCACCAACAGCAAACAAACAGTGATGTGCATGAGAAAACGCAGCGATCAAATCTGTTCTTTCCAGCCCAGCTGTGAGCCATGAGGCACAGAACGTCCACAGTGGGAAAGCATCATGTCTCAGACGCAGACCCACACAGCTCTTAAGATACCAGGCCAGCTGCTGGGAATTGCCTGGCCAGCCACAGGGCAAGTACTCGTTCCGGATTCCGCTCCTCCTCTAAGACAGCTGGGGGGAAAACCTGCCTGGGAGATGCACTGGCTTTAAAACGCCATTTGAAGACTTTTCCCGAGCAGGTACCTCAGCCATGCCACCCATGCCGCACAGTGCCATCCTCTGGGAGAGGTTTCAGGGCTTTCTTAGGTACACAAACGCACAGACATCCCGCCCCTTCCATGAGATGGGGCGACACTTGACTAGCACTTGTATTATCTGCCTGTAGACTTCAAGTCATCCCTGGGTTACCTACGATGCCTGTACAGTACGTGCACCGTGTACAACGCTCACAAGTTCAGGAGAGGTGACTTCTTCTTCCCCCACCTCCCGCTCTTTAGACAGGGTCTCACTGTGTATCCCTAGCTGGCCTGGAACTTACAGAGATCCACCTGAGTGCTGCTATGAAAGGCATGGGCCACCACACCAGGACATTGTTTTGTATTTTTGAGAGTCTAATTCTATAGCCCAGTCTGGCCTTTATTGGCGATCCATCTTGCTCAACCTCCCTAGTGCCAGGATTATAAGTGTGCACACTACACACATCTTCAGTATTTTTAATCCTCGGGGGCTGGGCCCCAGGAAGACAGGAGGGCTGCACTGCAGTAAGAACCAAGGCACTGTCTCCAGGTGACCAGCAGAGGGAGCCAGAGGAACAAAGATGTCTTCACTTGGGTTTTAGGTTCTGTTGTAGTTTTGAGCTGCAGGTTTCCGAATCAGGAGAGACCAACTGACTGGACACTGCGTGCATCAGAACACAGAGAGAAACAGTGTTCTCCGGAAAATGCGACTCTATTATTTTGCAAGTGACAAGCTGAGGACATATCCTCCGTCCATCACCACACTGCTTCTCAAACCCTGCCCATAGTTTGAGTCTTGACTGCACTTGAACTGGTAAATACCAGATTTACCAGTTCCAACAGAAGTAACAAACGCAGTTCAAAATTAAGAAAACCCAAGAAGAGAGACTATAATTTTGCTTAAAATCTTGGCTGGACTCCAGTGGCCAATTCATGAGACTTTGACCTGGGGTGAGGGTGCTGTCTGACTCTGTGTGACAATCCTCTTACTAAGAGATCATGCTTTAAGTGACATGGAACACAGTTAAGAATGAGAGCCCCAGGTTCCCTGTACTGAGAATGAGCTGCTGGGTGGAGACCCCAGGAAACAGAAAGGGTGAGGCAAAGCTCAGCTGTGTATCAGAGCTAGTATTACTTTAAAGGGGTACTGAAAGTCAAAATAAATCAGATATTTTTTTAATAAAAATAAATAATAGCAACTTGATTAAAAGATGTCTTGTGCAAAAGACAATTAAGGCATCATAATGTAGAAAACACAAGAAAGTGGGTTTTCCTAAAGCCTCTGAGGTGTGTGGGGTGGGGCCGATGTCTGTCTAAGGTGAATTGACTTCTCCACAGAACCAATCAGGAAACGCCTCAGCCCCCATTTCCTGTTTCAGGTCATTTCCAGATCCCTCCATACTGAGAACATGTCCACAAAAGCTTCAAAAATGCCGGTGGAGGTCTGGCACTCACCCTGGGTCCCCACCAGCACGAGTGGGATCTCACTGGTGTTCCTGTAGTTGGCCATCCGGCTGTAGTAATGGTAGACGGTCTGGAAACTGATCTCATCCTCCAAGCTGAAGACAAAAATGACCGCATCCACCCACATGGCAAACTGCAGAGAGAAGAGCAGAGAAGGGGCAGCTGAGGGGGGTTCAGGAGGTGTGTGTGCCACACCTCTGTGACCTGCTGCCTGTGCACTGTGGCTAATCACCGAAGTCTTCTATGTGTACATGGGAACGGGACGCCCTCCGCCCCCATGTTTCCACCAGGGCCCTTCGCTTTCTGAGAACCCAGCCCTGCTGTTTCCCCGGGTCACTGAGATCCTAAGTGTCTACCTACCCTCTGGCCTGACTGACCCTGCAGCTAGAAGACTCCCATCTGGGACAGGCATGTGTGTGTGTGTGTGTGTGTGTGTGTGTGGTGGAGGTGGGGTTAGTTCCACACAGCCTCCTCAGAACCTTTGAAAAGACTTAGTGGACTAGAGGTTGAGAGAGTACTGCTCCTCTGTGCCCACACAGTCTGCTCAAAACTGTCCTGGTGCCCACACTGCCCACCACTTGAGACTGATGGTGCCTTTTCCAGAGTTCCTGGTGGAGCAGAGGCCGAGGTGTCACTAAACTCATTCAGTCCCCTGCTGAGAAATTACTGCTTATTTTTAGGAAAGTTAAAAGGGGAGTGTAAGGTTAATCTATACTCAGTCCTCTTGGGTCACCTTATTTACACCAGCTCCCTAGGCAGGGTGAAGCTGAGGGAGTGGGGCTCCCACAATGCCCAGCAACCTCCTCTCACAGAAGCTGACGGGACAGCTTCTAGATCCTGTCTGAGTCTGGTACTAAACGCTCTTCTCTTCACGTGTATAAACAAACAAGAGGGCTGGAGAGATGGCTCAGCCGTTAAAGGCTAGGCTCACAACCAAAAATATAAACAAACAAGAGAGCCCCTTCTCCAAAAGAAGCTTATCGGGGCAAGGGATTATGGCCAAGGCAAGGCACCCAATTTGTGTGTGTGTGTGTGTGTGTGTGTGTGTGTGTGTGTGAGAGAGAGAGAGAGAGAGAATAAAGTAACACCCACCACAACAAACTGTATTCATTTGAATGTGGAATATTTACACAAGAGACTCCACACCCTCACGTTCCAACAGCACGTACACACATTGAGAACCCTTCTTACAGCAGAACACACTCCTCGTCTGCCAAGCCAAGTGAAGAGGAGAGATTTTGCCTTTGGGTGGCACCGGTCACAAGCCAAATGCTGCAGTGATCCAGAAGGTGGACGTATTCGGGGAGCATGCCCTCTAACTGCTACGAAACCAACGTTTTTCGCTTTCAACATGCCTTCACAATTCTTTTCTCCTAACCATCAAGTATACTGTGTGACAGTTCAAGTCAGTTTGTCAGGATCTAGATGGGTCCCTGGCCGTATCAGTTGGTGAATACCTTGACTGAGTTGAGGTGTGAAGCCCCGCCCACTGTGGGCGGTGCCATTCCCTTGGCTGGGGTCCTGGACTGTGCAAGCAGAGAAAGGGGGCTGAGCAGCAGCACGCGGTCATCGCTCTCTGCTTCTAGCTGAGGATGTACCGTGACCAGCTCCTTCAACCTCCTGCCACCTTGACTTCCGGCCCTGATGGACTGACTGTGCTCTTAAACTGTGAGCCAGGATAAACCCTCCCTCCCTTAAGTTGCTTTTCCTAGGGCATTTTATCGCAGCAACAGCAAAAGGAGCTACTACCTCAACGATCTTAAGGGGATAAAATTTCACCTCGGTGTCTCTGGCTGTACCTCCTAACTGCTTTTCACAGCTTTGCTGGCAGCCTTCTCCTAAACTTAGCAGCTGTTCCAGTGACAGTAGCTTTTACAGCGGGTACTGGGTTCTTCAGCAACATCTACCTTAGTCACCACCATGACCCAAGCCAACAGGGAGAGATGTTCAAGGCAGAAATTCTGTCCTATGCGGCCTTCCCTAGTGGGGTGTGGGCTGTGGTTAGGTCTCAGCTCTTTTCATGGAGAAGATCATGGTGTAAATGTAGAAGACAGTAAGCCGGATAAAAGCGGTGCTGCAACCTCTCTAGATATAGTTCAAGGGGGTCACAGTACACTGCAAACTAGTTGTTCCCTGGGGACTGACGTGGGCTAAGAAGCCTGGTGGGAGGGTGGGGATGTCCACGCCTGTCACTGCCAGACACAGCAAGTGGCTAATTCCACCCAGCGGACTTTGAAGATGATGTTACTCTGAGATCAAACGGGGAGGAGGGGAGAGGGACACGGATCAGGACAATTTTTTAAAGCACAGAAATTTCTAGAAGCCACCCCGACAGTCCGTCACACAGATGCACCTGCTTTTTCTTCCTTCTTAAAAACTTAAAAAATCAGCCACACAGACCCAAACTTCATGTGTTTCTAAATTCCCTTATTTTAAAACATGACATTTCTTGTTGGGGCTTTTAGATAAGGTCATCAATGAGCAAAAGACAGTCTGGCTTGGGTGTGCATGCAGTACTCACCTGTGCCTCAGGGGGGCCCCCTTCATCCCTAATCAGCAGCAGATAACTCTGGCCATCAACCACAATCTCCTTCTTGAACCTGCCACCTGCCATACACAAAACGCAACGTTACAGAAGGGCACGGAGGGTGAGGGGCAGACAGACACGGGCTTCGCTTGCGGAAAACTACACTCTAGCCAGGTGGCCGCGGTGGGCTAGCTGGCTGGGAGAACTTAGGAGTCGATTTTAGACATCTCCCACAAGCGCTGCATTTTTAGAGCTGAACTCCGATTGAAGGGTTTATTTAAGAACCCGTGCTCCCTTCTGGTCAGAAGGCACGGCCTCTGTGCAATGCCAGGAACCCTGGCCGAGGCGTGTAGGCTTTTCACGTAGAACTTAATACGTGAACGGACAGCTACTCGCCCCCTGGCACACGGGCGAGGGCGGGCTCTCAAAGCCCGGAAATGCTTTTTCATGCTTAGCAGCACCTGAGAACCTGTATTCTCCTCAAGGGAAACCCAGTGCTTGGAAGGGAAACAGACAACGGCATGAGGATGGTGTCTCCGGAGTCACAGGTCACAGTTAGGGAGGGATGCCCGACTACCACACACGTTAGACAAAGGAGCTACCGATGAAACTGCACAGTCGAGACAGGGCGGTGCAGCCGACCGACAAGCGGGGTTAGAGACCACACGGGTTAGCGAGAACCACCTGGGGCCTGCTGGGACGTCAGGACTAAAGGGGAGGGAGACTGGCGGAGGGAGGCCCCGGGGGGCCCCCCCAACACAGCCAGGACTGGACGATGAGGTCTGCACAGGGGAGACATGTCACCTCCAGAGACACGCTGCTTGGACAAGTCCCCTCTAGTCGCTCTCACAAGGGCTTCTGTCTTACTGTGGGGTATGCGTCAGTTCCTGGCTCTCATCTTGGGTCCTTTGTGTAGATGCCTCACAGGAACCCCAGGGAACCCACTGACCTCGAAACAAGTCTGCAAGAACCTTCCAGAGCCACTTCTGCCCCAATCTCGGGTCTGGGTCACTTCATCACCCACAAAGCTGAATAACTACATCCTCCACACCAACCCCAAGTGTCCAAGGCCTTCATTAAATAAGTGGTTACAGAGGCCAAGGGGACTGGCCATCCTTCCTACACAAGCATGCACAAATGTGAACACACACACACACACACACACACACCAGCCCTCTCTTCTCTTGTGTACACCTAATCTGACTTAATAAGGAGTTCTGCTTGCCTGTCTTTCCTCTCTTTCAACTTTTCAATGACAGAATATATCGAACCCTTCCAACACTGCAAACACACAGACACACACTTGTGCTGGAATCTCCCATCCTGAAAAGCAAAGAGGAAACCCGGGAAAGGGTCAGGTGGAGATGTACTAGGGGGTGGGGTCTACGTAAGCAGGGACAAGATAGCTGCCCCCTAGACAAGTTTAAAACTTCCCACATGGGCATGTCAAAGCCACAGGAGAACTCTGCGACTTCAGGTCCCCCAATCAGATTCTTCAGCTACAGAGATGGCATCCCTTTCTCAGAAGGGCTTCCTTCCGTCGTCACACCTGACACAGAGCGGACACCCCAAGGGCGGGAGCGCAAAGCTCAGCTGTACCCACACTCTAACACCATTACCAGCTCGGTCTAAACCGGGGCTACCCCCACACCAGCCTCATCACAGCCACCTCCCTCCACCTCAGTGACCCCAGCAAGAAAATGGCAAGGATGCCCTCCTGGTGAGCAAGAAGTAGAGTGTCACTCAAGCGGCGTGAGCAGCACCGGCTGGCACGACCACGGCTAATAGTCACAGTTTCAGGCAAGGGTCAGCACGGGCCTCTCCGAGGACATCCAAACGGCCAACACCTGCTCACGGGGGTGGACGCACACAAGCTGGGGTAGCTGTCAGCATGACTTCCTTGATTTTACTTTTGAAGTAAGAGACAGGGGACCCGATGTTTCCTGATGAGACAGCTGAAGTCAGACTTAAAGGAAAAACAGCGTTTGCAAAGCAATCTGCCATTCTTGGCGCTGGGAAAACAGAGATCAGGTCCAGGCTAGGCACACTCACCAGGGTCTGGGGAAAGCAGAATTTGTGTGGAGATTGAAAAATCCTTCCCAGGGTCCTCTGAGATCTAACTTCAATGATACCTGAGTGACGTGATATCCCAACTGCAGAGAAATCATCTCTGTGGGTCACTAACTAGCAGGCAAGCCCAAAACACACATGTTCCTGAAGCTCTGGAGTGAGAGACGGTGTGTATGTGGGCTGCTGACCTAAGGGTCTCCAAGTGGGGCATAGAATTTCTTTTCTGGGTTTGGCTGGGACAGTGGTGGGGTGGGGCTGACCTTGTGTCGCTCTGCCTATGTCCTGTCCTCACCCCAGAAGTGCCACCCAGTCATTCCGGCAGCTCCTGGCCAGTGCCCATGGAGGTGAACTCCAGGGCTGGATCTGGATGAGGCTTGTCTTGCTCTGGACCGTCTGGTCTCATGCTCCTGTCCCTATTACAATGCACTGTCCCCGCAGCAAGAGGCAAAGAATGGGGACTCTGAAATGCCCCACAGCAGCAGCCTTGGCTCCCTCCCTCTCTTCAGACATAAGCACGTCCACGTCCTCTCTCCAGGGACCCTCCTGCAGCAGGGACCCTCCTGCAGCAGGTGCCCTACACAGAGCTCCTGTCTACTCCCTTGGACCCTGCCACAAAAGCTGCTTCTAGACAGCTGAACCACACTGGACCCTCACAGGGCTTCCCCAGCTTTACAGAAGAAGGCTGGCTTTACAAGAGTCATGACCCCAAGCAAAGGGCTTTCAGACACAGCCCCACCACCTCCAAATACAGGAGGGCACCTCCGTCCACCACAAGGCCTCTGACAGCTGACACCCCGAGATACCCAACACACGATTCCTATTTCCACACTTCATTTCCAAGAATACCCATGGCTGACAGGCTTGTGTGGAAGACTCCAGAATTCCAGCAAAATCGGGAAACAAAAGCCAACTAGAGGGAAGGGCCCTGAACCCAGAAGTTTAATAACGAGGTAACCCAGCCAGGAGCCTGGGAACAAAGACTGTGAGGAAGCAGTCCACGACTAAATGGGACACTATCACCACTTGGTAACTCTGCTGGAAGAGACACACGTGGCTGCTGAGAAACCAGGCCCCGTAAGCTACCAAAGTAACACACTGACCCTTGTCCTCCACTGTTTCCCAAAGACGGAAATGTCATTGGCAAGGGGCTGGTGCCTGGCTAGCATCTCTGCTCTGAGGTCGGAGACCCCAAGTCAGAAATGCTAGAAACGGGAATTATTCCGGTGGTCACAACAGCTGGAGTTCAGGACTATTTGCCCAGGTTTCACCAGCTGAGCAGCCTTGACCCGAACATCCGACGTTTTCTGAGAATCAAAAGTATTGTGGATTCTGGCATACATTGGATTTTTGGGTATCATTGTTCGCTACTAAAAATTTCAGGATATAACTAAATTCCAATTTCATTGCTTGTTTGTTGTTTGGTTTTTTGAGACAAGGTTTCTCTGTGTAGCTTTGTGCCTTTCCTGGATCTCGCTCTGTAGACCAGGTTGGCCTCAAACTCACAGAGATCCGCCTGGCTCTGCCTCCTGAGTGCTGGGATTAAAGGTGTGCACCGCCACCGCCCAGCCCCAATTTCATTTTTAATGTAGATTTTTTCTTAATGGTGTCATGCAAATCTTCTCTGCTTTTCCAACTTTAGTGTATGTGCTGCCAACATACATGTGAGCACTCAGAGCACCACGGCTGTCCTGTGAAGCTATCCCGAGAACGACAGCCAACCTTCTCTGACGAGTGGTTATGATTACCTAGCATTACACTGCACTATGGTAGTTTATTTTCAAAGGGTGTCGCCAATCTACACCTGACCTCTCTGGGAGGTCTCAACGACCTATGCCTGGCTCACTCCATGTGTGAGTGCAGGTGTGATGCCGGGGTGTGGGCTCACCCTGTAACTCAGAGCCCCACACAGTTGCCTCCCAGGCTGGGAACTGAGATGGTAGCACAGCCGGTGTTCTCTGGCTTTCAAGCACACTTTTAAAGGTCTGATTAGGGGTGTTTCTCGCCACCCAACCTCAGCCAGTTTTCAAGGTGACTATTCTGAGACTCTCACAGCAGGAATCGGCTCCAAATCTGGGACACCACATGCCAGATAACTGGGTTCCTTCTGCTTCAGCTCATACCGGGAGGAGCTGCCACGGTTTATTCCTCTGGCATGCTGGGCCAGGGTCCCATCTCTGTCCAGTTCTGCTTTAAGGGGTAAAAATAAGAGTAAGTGGAATTTTCCCATTCCAAAAAAGGAGCCGCCTGGAGTAAGCGCTGCCACAGATGTCTGCTGTTCCTGTTTCACCGTTCTCAACAAGTGGACTGCAAGCCGTTACTGCATCTTCACAGTTCTCCAAGCAACAAAGAGTGCGGACGACGGCCAGTGCCCCTCACACCGGCACTGCCAAGCATCACACTGAGTTATTCCCCCAACTGTCTTGTGACGCAATCATCAAAGACAAGCAAGCCCAGGGCCTCCTGGGAGCCATGCAGACAGGAAGGTACAGAGAGACCCTCCCTCAGCCGGCCTGCAGGAAAGCCAGAGGCTTCCGATTCCCCAACCTTCCATTCAGTCACATGAACGCCAAGTTCCACATGACCCTAACGTGACCCTGTCTGCAAACGGTCCAGGAGCCTGTGTGTCATTCTCCTCACCCTTGGGGCTGATGTGGAAGATGCAGAGATCTGAATAAGCCTTCTCCCACTCCACACTCATGGGCTATCGCTCAAAACCATCCCCTGTGCCTCGGAGACCGGAAGGACAGACCCCTCCAGAAACCATCAGGTCTTATTGGTGCTGACGATCTGGTTCTGTATGCACAAGTGAGGGCCTAAATAAAGTTACGCTGAGCCTGGAGCTGCCTTTTGGGGCTACTGCAAAGAGGGGGGCTCATTCTTGCATCTGAACCTAACCCAGCCAACCTTGCAGCAGGTGCCAGCTGGCCCAGAGCCCCAATTCCAACTAGGGAAGAAGAACAGAAATGGATGACGCTAGGTCTCCTGCCTCCGCTTAGAAGAACCGCGTCTAAGAAGATAACTTCCCTTTCCCCTCAGCTTCATGAGAAAGCAGGAAAAGTCCCCACAATGTCACGGTCTCCTTGTTATCTAAGCAAAGGGCACTGGGAGGTACGGAGGGCCGCAGGCCTTCTGGCTTCTCTCTAAGGGAACATAAAACAAACTAAACCACACATGTGCCAAACTCCTTTAAAAATTAATGCGGCTCTTAAAAACTATGTTAAGTTGGTACTTCATGAGACTGGGGCTTTGGAAAAGTTTAGTATTGTGATATTTAAAAGGAATTTTGGAGCACAGTATTTTTACAGTGGGAACAAGGGGTTAGTGGTAACACACTAGTTTGTAAAACTTGCTGTGCTTTTTAAGCTTACGGTGGAAATAAAACATGACAACAGCAAGCGTGCTAAGAGTGAGCGAGGAGCTAACGATGGAGCCTGCTCGGGGCTCTGTGGGCAGAACACTGTGGAGGAGGCTGACTTCACTTAACTCAAGTCCATGTCAGAGGGAAAAAGAGGGTGAGGAAGGAGAGGGACGACTCAGTCCCAAGCTGGGCTGGCACATCAGAATTTCACAGGGACCGAACTGACGCCTCCACTCCTGGAATTGGCGGGGAAGGGCAGCATGAGAAGGACCAGCACAGGGCAAGGCTGTGGGGATAACCCGAGGCCCCACTGAAGAAGCAGAGCCCTCTCCCACACCTGGCTCCCCACTTGCAGACACTGCAATGTCCGCGTCCCCAGCAACCTGAGGAAAAGGCACTGACATTCCACACCCCGGGACACCGGATGGATGCTGGGAGAGGGTCTCCAGCACCTTCACAGAGCCCTGGTCCCCAACAAAGAAAGAGCTACCTTCCTGGGGAGGCAAACAGAGAGGTAGGCAAGATAATTGCAACCAATCTGACACTGTGATTATTGAGGTTGGTGATGTTTAGCTCTCAGTGAGGCTCACCAAGGCCCCAGAGCTCTCCTCCCCGGCAGCTGATGAGACATGTGACAGAGGTCTACAAAAGGGCATTTTGGAAGAACAGGCACCACGGTCTTGGAGTCTTAGTGAGTGTGCAGAACCCTGACTGGTACAGATAACCTCTACCCGCCCGCCCCCAAAGAGCCATTACGGCTCCAGTCTCCAAGAGAACGACTGGCAGACAAGGGAAACAATAAAGACAAGATATTGAACTAAGATCCCACTGGGGGTGTGTGTGTGTGGGGTGTGTGTGTGTGTGTGTGTGTGTGTGTGTGTGTGTGTGTGTGTACCTCAAAGGAAGAGGAAAAAAACCCCAGCTGCAGAAGGAAGCCACACACCAATGCTTCACACTTCAACGTGACACAGTCAACAGCCAGGTGTCCAGTAAGAACAAGGGACCCAACAATAGCACCTGGGGGCCGAGACTGGGCGTGCTGGGGCAGCAGAAGCTGGAGCCGGAGACCCCGGATTGCATACACTGGTGATGATACCACTGCTCTCCTAAGCTGTGTTACGATATCTGGTGATGTCTACGTGGCGATGACATGGTCTAGAGACCCATTTCTGAGATGATTCTGTCACTGAGCTGTGCCTGACTGTGACGTAGAAGAAGCTATTTCCATAAAAGACTAGAAAGGAAGTATTTTAG